>JAQFZM010002186.1:0-14638 GCA_034695785.1 Galumna obvia | reverse complement strand
CCAAATATCAAGTAAACAACAAATCAATTATCAAGGTTAATTCCCTTAATATATTGTTAAACTTACCTAGTGTTCTTCCAAAGTATGATTTCACGATAGAGTGGCCAGACATGCTTTAAAAAAGAGCATTTTGCTCTTTTTCACGAATTTGCCATGTTGCTTTATTTTGCTAATAAAGCATATAAGAAATGCTTTATTTTTAAAAGCTATAATTGTTTTATAAAAATTAAAAATTCTAGACAAAAAACTGTAAATCATTTCAAATTTTGATATGATTTAATACAAATATAATAAAACATATATTCAACCCATTTATTCGCACCTAATACGTAAGAATGATATCATTTTAGATCTTATTTTACATTAATTTTAAAAATGGGCATCAAAATAAAAATAAAAATTATCGCGAAGTTTTGTTATAAAATTTTAGAAAGCTTTAGAAAGGAAAGGATGAATTCAACGCAATTGTCAGTTATGTAACACTGAATTTTCTGTAAAGTTTTGCGGTGTTTCGGCTATACTTAAGCACAAGAACTCTGTAAAACATAAAGAGAAATCATCCTCGATTAAAATGTGCCTGAATTTATCTGCTCAATCATATATAGAGTTAAATCAGGTATCGATCAGTGAATTGTGTTTTACTTATCATACAAGAAGACAAAACTTAAACTACAGATCAACCGACTATTCATTTAATTTATTAAAATTTCTTTTTGAAGGCTCATTTATTTATAATAGGTTTCATTGAGGTGGTACTAATTTTCAAAGCATTTCTGAGAACGGGTTGTGTCCAATATCTATTGAAACCCATTTCAAATCTTGAGGATAGTAACCATTTTCAGTCTCTACAATCTATTCCATATGATTTAATTATAATCGAAGCGGTTATGTTTATACCTATTGTTAATGATTTCGTCGAAACAGTTTTTAGAGATGTTGTCAATGTTTGGATCGATAAGAAAAACAAATTATCTTTAGCTTCAGTTAAGGAAATGATTTGTTTCTTAAATAACTTTTTTTAATTGTTTGAACTTAAAGAATATATTAAAATTCATAAAAAGTGTATTAAAACGGTTAAATCTAATAATAAATTAAATATCATTGAAAATAAAAGACTGCTTAATTTTGCTCTATTTTTCGTTTAAAATATGCTTTATTTGCTCTATTTTCTAAGGAGAAAATGCTTTATTTTCAAAATTTGACCTGGTCACACTATTTCACGATGAAATGAAGTATTTACTGGAAATTATTGATAATGAGATCTGTATTGCAATTATTTCCTTTGTTTTGTGTGATAATTACTATAACTATTGATAAATATTAAATACAAAAAGCGATTCGTCACTTAATTTATCACTCGCTCTCAACAACAGTTTTGTCACAACACTTAGAGACAAAAATTCTAGATTTTGTTTTATGTTCTAAATAGATGACCCTAGATATCATACCACACAATTGGCAAACACTCCTTATAGGAAAAATGATTTGAAAGTTCTTTACAGCTATTCATTAAGGAATAGGATTAATAAGGAATTATTAATGACATTTCTATTAAATTATATAATAATTGCAATCAATTGAAATTGAGGTTTACATCAGTAGAGAGGCGTTAACTGTTTCTTATAGGAGTTGACTCAACTAAAGACTATTCAAATCACTTCAGAAAACAGAAAACAGATTTTGATACCTAACTTGATATTTAGCAAAATTTCTGTCAAATACCCTGTTAAAAGTTTACATTAATAGCATGGCCAAATTGATTGTTAATTTATCACTTGATTACCTTTTTGTATTGTGAAGTCACATCAACTAACAATTATAAAACACCTGTTTATCGTCTGTCTGAGCATTAACTTAAAGCATTTTTTGAAAATGTCCAAGAAACTTTATTGCACCTGCGCGTGAAAAAGGCGCTCTGTGTCTCGATCTTTGATCAAATACCTGTTCTTAACATTACATCTTATGTAATATCAATGAAAGTGATCATTAAAATAAAGAGCACCTAATCTCAGCCGAAGACCATAACAGAATTTTTTGAAAAATTTGAAAAAAGCATTTTTTGTCGAAAATCTTTATTTTTTGCATTTAATTTGATAAAATACGTTAAAATATGACTAAATGTAGTCATATAAATCAGAAAACACCTTAAAAAATAGTTGTTATGTGTTTTTAAGCAATTTTGTATCATTTTCAAAATACCCCCTCACTAATATTAAAATTTAACATAACGTCAAAAAGAATTTTTTTTAAATCATTTATTAAAAATACTTTAAATAAATCCCATTTAATATTCAAAAGATAATTATATTTATAAACATTAACTTGGCAAATGAACTAAACATAGTCAGTATTTTAAATATAAAAATAAAATAAAATAAATACTATTAAAAATAATTAATTTTAACAAAAGGATCTATCAATTAAACCGATTAGGTACAAAATATATTAATATATTTAAAAAATAAAAAAAATTAGAAAATTAATTTATGCTAAAAGTTTAACTCTTTGCTTGGATTGTTTTCCTCTTCCAATTGGTTGGACTCGGATTCAGAATCTGAAATTAAGATACTCGGAAATGACAAGGTTGTTTTTAGATTAAGTTTGGTTTCACTCAAATTCGCCTGACGTAGACTAACTTTTGAATTACTCCAAAAATCATCTCGGAATAAGTATGACTTATAAGCCCTTGCTGATTTTTCCTTTAATTCTTCCTTTAAAATTAAATCTTGATCCACTAAAGCCCAGGGTATGGAACGATGAACGGCATAGAAAAAGTCGTAATTCTTTACTTCAAGAGATGAAAACTGTTGGCATTCTTCTAGAGGTTCATCCTTAAAGTATATTAGGATATCATCAGGGTCTGTTCCCTCCATTTCTTTAATGATGAGTTTCAGATCTCGAACGGTATCTGAACTACAAATGTTGACTTCAATAGTCTTTTGAGGTTCAATAAGTTTAACAAATATGATTAACTTTTCCACTTTTAAAGAAGAAAGATCAATTTGATTACTTGATGGCGGAACTAGATCCTGATTAGACATTTGATAACTGCACTTGATTGTTTCTGTGAATCGGTTTCTGTGCTCACTGTTATCCTTATTTTCAATTATTTGTAACATTTTTAAAGAATCTTTTAAGAAATTGTTTTGTTTCAATAGTTCTTCATTTCTTTTCTTGATAGTCTCCAGTTCCAATTTTTGGGTGTCAATTATTTGTTCTAGATCACTTTTTGTTTTCTCATACCATTCATTTTGTTCAGCTTTTAGTTCTCTTTCTATTTCTCTTTTTAGTTCTCTTTTTAATTCAATGAAATAATTTTCCATTTCTTTCTTATTGTTTGACATTTCAATACTTAATAATTATAATCAAAATTTAATAGTTTTTTAATGAATAATTTATACTAACCAAAATATCCAGATGAATTACTTTAATATAAAAGTAAACAAAAATATTGCATTAAAAATGTTAAGTGTCTGCAATAAAGACACAGAAAGTTATGAATCATTAGCGAGTGACATAAACACAATAGAATTTATTATAAAATAACTGATATCTTTCAATAATTATAAAGAATGACTTAAATGTTGTATAAAATCAGTAAAATTTCAATATTGTATATAAAATGGTGCAACAAATACAAGATTAATAACTTATGACTCAAACATAGCCATAGAAATTATGATAAAATTACCATAGATACAGAGAGAGTGAGTGAGAGAGAGAGAGAGAGAGAGAGAGAGAGAGAGAGAGTCAGAGAGAATGAGAGAGAGAGAGTCAGAGAGAATGAGAGAGAGTGAGAGAGAGAGAGTTAGAGAGAGAGAGAGAGTGAGAGAATGGGTAATTAGGGGAGGGTAATTTGATCTGAGCTCAGGGCTTTGTATTAGTGGGGGTTATTTTGAAAATGACCAAAAAATTCCCTAAAACGCATAAAACGTTGTTTTTAAGCAGTTTTCTGACGTATATGGGTATATTCAGGGATGGCGAAAGGGGGTATTCCGGAATCCCCCCCTACGAGGCCAAAATTGGCAAAATACCCTCCCTAGAAAAAATCAGAAATAAGAATTTTTTGCCTCTTTTTCCCCATTTTATCTATGGGATGTACCTGACTATTCGTCTAAGGGGGGGGTATTTTCCCAATTATTCAGCTCAAGGGGGTATTTTGAAATACCACCCAATTGGCAATGTATGATTAAAACTAATAATCATTAAATAGAGCGTATAACACTTTATCTCATATTTTCTCTTTTTGCTATAACTAGGGATAGGAATTTTTAAAATTTGCGCTTTAAAATACAAGCTAACAAAAAGTATACCCAGATAAAATGATGAAAAATTTAGAACCTATTAAAGTTTATTAGATTAATTTTTAACCCTATTGATAACATTAATGATAATCATTGGTCAATATATTTCAATATAATAATGATTTTATCCTGATATAGCGTATAAGAAAGGTGAAATATTAATCATATATATGATTAATAAAGCGGTTATTTTTTAATGAACTGGATAATGTTATTTAGGAATATAAGATAAGGTACTTTTTAGGTACTTTTTTCGTTTGCAAGCTATAACCTTAACATATTATATAGCTTCTCTACTCCAACATTAATATTTGCTTAAAAGGAAGTCGAAGCAGCTGTCCCTCTGATAATGTAAAATAACAAGTATCATGATATTCAGCTTGGTGCCCAGAATATAAATATATAAAAAACTTGTGCGAATGGTCTCTAATTCACCCGAATATCGGGCCTTAAAAATTATCATAAATTCAAGATTTAATGAATGAAATACGAATGAATTAGAGTATATTTGTGAAAAGGGGTAACATGGGTATAATGTATTTATGTCACCCATAGGGAATATTTGTGTAACATAGGTCTAAAATGATTGAACTCATGATATTAGACAGGGTAATTCTAATTCATTCATATTTCATTCAATAAAGCTTGAATCTATGATAAGTTTTGAGGCCTAAGTTAAATAGTACTTTATCAATAATAATTTTTTCGATAATTAAATTACAACTTGGTAAAAATTATATCATAATTTTTTGTCAAATATCAAGTAAACAATCAATTAATTATCAAGGTTAATTCACTTAATATATAGTTAAACTTACCTAGTGTTCTTCCAAAGTATGATTTCACGATGAAATGAAGGGTTAACTGGATATTATTGATAATGAGATCTGTATTGCAATTATTTCCTTTGTTTTGTGTGATAATTACTATAACTATTGATAAATATTAAATACAAAAAGCGATTCGTCACTTAATTTATCACTCGCTCTCAACAACAGTTTTGTCACAACACTTAGAGACAAAAATTCTAGATTTTGTTTTATGTTCTAAATAGATGACCCTAGATATCATACCACACAATTGGCAAACACTCCTTATAGGAAAAATGATTTGAAAGTTCTTTACAGCTATTCATTAAGGAATAGGATTAATAAGGAATTATTAATGACATTTCTATTAAATTATATAATAATTGCAATCAATTGAAATTGAGGTTTACATCAGTAGAGAGGCGTTAACTGTTTCTTATAGGAGTTGACTCAACTAAAGACTATTCAAATCACTTCAGAAAACAGAAAACAGATTTTGATACCTAACTTGATATTTAGCAAAATTTCTGTCAAATACCCTGTTAAAAGTTTACATTAATAGCATGGCCAAATTGATTGTTAATTTATCACTTGATTACCTTTTTGTATTGTGAAGTCACATCAACTAACAATTATAAAACACCTGTTTATCGTCTGTCTGAGCATTAACTTAAAGCATTTTTTGAAAATGTCCAAGAAACTTTATTGCACCTGCGCGTGAAAAAGGCGCTCTGTGTCTCGATCTTTGATCAAATACCTGTTCTTAACATTACATCTTATGTAATATCAATGAAAGTGATCATTAAAATAAAGAGCACCTAATCTCAGCCGAAGACCATAACAGAATTTTTTGAAAAATTTGAAAAAAGCATTTTTTGTCGAAAATCTTTATTTTTTGCATTTAATTTGATAAAATACGTTAAAATATGACTAAATGTAGTCATATAAATCAGAAAACACCTTAAAAAATAGTTGTTATGTGTTTTTAAGCAATTTTGTATCATTTTCAAAATACCCCCTCACTAATATTAAAATTTAACATAACGTCAAAAAGAATTTTTTTTAAATCATTTATTAAAAATACTTTAAATAAATCCCATTTAATATTCAAAAGATAATTATATTTATAAACATTAACTTGGCAAATGAACTAAACATAGTCAGTATTTTAAATATAAAAATAAAATAAAATAAATACTATTAAAAATAATTAATTTTAACAAAAGGATCTATCAATTAAACCGATTAGGTACAAAATATATTAATATATTTAAAAAATAAAAAAAATTAGAAAATTAATTTATGCTAAAAGTTTAACTCTTTGCTTGGATTGTTTTCCTCTTCCAATTGGTTGGACTCGGATTCAGAATCTGAAATTAAGATACTCGGAAATGACAAGGTTGTTTTTAGATTAAGTTTGGTTTCACTCAAATTCGCCTGACGTAGACTAACTTTTGAATTACTCCAAAAATCATCTCGGAATAAGTATGACTTATAAGCCCTTGCTGATTTTTCCTTTAATTCTTCCTTTAAAATTAAATCTTGATCCACTAAAGCCCAGGGTATGGAACGATGAACGGCATAGAAAAAGTCGTAATTCTTTACTTCAAGAGATGAAAACTGTTGGCATTCTTCTAGAGGTTCATCCTTAAAGTATATTAGGATATCATCAGGGTCTGTTCCAACCATTTCTTTAATGATGAGTTTCAGATTTCGAACGGTATCTGAACTACAAATGTTGACTTCAATAGTCTTTTGAGGTTCAATAAGTTTCACAAATATGATGAACTTTTCAACTTTTAAAGAAGAAAGATCAATTTTACTACTTGATGGCGGAACAAGATCCTGACTAGACATTTGATAATTGCACTTGGTTGTTTCTGGTAATCGGTTTCTGTGTTCACTGTTATCCTTATTTGCAATTATTTGTAACTTTTTGAAAGAATCTTTTAAGAAATTTTTTCATTCAATAGTTCTTCATTTCTTTCCTTGATAGTCTCCAGTTCCAATTTTTGGGTGTCAATTATTTGTTCTAGATCACTTTTTGTTTTCTCATAACATTCATTTTGTTCAGCTTTTAGTTCTCTTTTTATTTCTCTTTTTAATTCAATTAAATAATTTTCCATTTCTTTCTTATTGTTTGACATTTCAATACTTTATAATTATAATCAAAATTTAATAGTTTTTTAATGAATAATTTGTACTTAGCAAAATATCCAGATGAATTAGTTTAATATAAAAGAAAACTAAAATATTGCATTAAAAATGTTAAGTGTTTGCAACAAAGACAAAGAAAGTTATGAATCATTAATGAATGAAATAAACACAATAGAATTTATGATAAAATAACTGATATCTTTTAATACTTATAAAGAATGACTTAATTGTTGTATAAAATTAGTAAAACTTCAATATTATATACAATCAACGCAAAAAGATCCCGGAAGCTTACTCCAAATGGAAATATCATTTAAGCTAGGTTATAGTTAGAATTTTCATGTCAAATTTTTATCAATTAATTATATTTTATTCTTGTTTACAAAATTTATAAAGGTTTGAAAATCACCTTGCTATTATTTGAGATTTGCTCATTTTCATAAGGCTAGTTAAAAATTTGTAAAAAATTCACAAATTACCCCGTCATACTTAGACCGTTTGATATTTTAAAAAATTTTTAAATATATCTTGTACAGAATTAAAATTAGAAAAAAGCATTTTCTAAATATTTTAATTAAACAACCTAGTATAATATGACATCTTAAAAAGTGTCATTTTGTATGCCTCACTAAAAATTCAACCAAACAAACAAGAATTAAGATAATTGTTATCTCCAGTTCCCAATTGATATTCATTGTTATATCCGAACGAATAAATATCTCCATTCGTTGTTAACAAAAGGTTGTGTTTAAGTCCGACTGAAATCTTTTTAAAACTTATTTTTTCTTTCATTTGAATCATTTGCGGAGAATTCATGTGATTGTTGTGATCCAAACCTAATTCACCGCAACTGTTGTAACCCAACGAATAGACGTCTCCGCAATCAGTGAGAGCTAATGTATGGTAACCTCCACAAGAAATTTCCATAACTTTCTTTACTTCGAAATCAACAATTGTTGGACTATTGGCTTGAATTGAATTATAGTAATAATAACCGAACCAATAAACTTGGTTGTCTTCAGTTAAGAGATAAGTAGAGCCGTAACAACACTTTATATGAGTAATATTTTTATTGTTTATTACTATTTTCTGTGGCTTTTTATAACTATTAGATTTACTTCCGATGCCTAACTGTCCATTTGAATGATAACCACAGGTATAGACTTCATGTGTTTCATTTAAAGCCACCGTAAACTGAGACCCGAATTCAATATTAATCACTCGTTTAGACTTCAATTCAAGAATAAGTGTCGGCTCATTGACAGCATTATTGTGACCCAAACCAAGTCTTCCGTATTTATTAGTTCCAAATCCATAGACCTCATCATTAATGGTAATGAATATGACATCCGAGGCATCAAATTTTGAGAAAATAAATATTTTCTTTATTTGTGAAAACAATTGTCTTTTAATGACTGACAACTGTTTATATTTTAACTCTAATTGTGTTTAAAATTAAATAAAAATTAATAATATTTTCTTAAAAGAAAACTTACTTCGATTATAATAATCTATTTTATCCATAATTTCTGTAATTTTTAAAACAGAATTAAAACAATTCTATTTTATTCTTGCATTGATTTCGTTATATATTTTAATGTTATCTAGCATAATTAACTGATACGCACTAAACATGGGTTAATAAGTATTGCTTTGAAGGTAATTATTATGAGATTTAATTATAATTTAATTATTTATTAAAATTTATTATTTGAATATAACAAACAATTAATTTTTATTAATAAAAACTTATTTGTAACTATAATTATTCCTAACTGTATGTCAGTTGTGCGCTCTTACAAAATCACGTGACCACTGCTGTAAAACTTCAGTGCAAGAATAAATAAATATCTGGTTAATATTTTTGTAAATCATTATATTTTTATGCGTTTAATATGAAATTCGATATAAAAATAAAATATATTTCATTTTAAAAAATATTTGCATTTTATAATATATTTTGTTTGATATATTTAATTATAGGCTATTACAAAATTAACCAAGTTTATTCAGTTTCTAAAAACTAAATACAAAAATAAGCTATCACAAATATATTGTTTTAAATGTTCTAATTAATTTATTTCATTATTTCAAAATACATTTCTTAACTCAACTCTAAATAAAAGAAATTCATAGAATTCAGTAAAAAAAATTATATTAAATAAATTAATTAAAAATAATATTGACTCACATTAGAATATTAGCAAGGAATAAAATTATAGACCAACAGTGATTAAAATGTGAGTTTTCTTATAATTTAAAATTAAACTAGATTAATAATATTTAAATTTACCTTGTGATAATTTTAAAAATAGATAATAAAATAACAAACAGTGAACACCAAATGGATTATACAAGTTGCAAATAAAGCCCTTTTTCTAAACACCAATTTATTCCTTTAATTTAAGAAATATCGATCTTTTTTAATACTTAAAGATATGCCTCAAAATCACTGATCAAATTATAGTTTTAATATAAATATAGATTTCATTTAAATGAATTTAACACAATTTCTCAAACATTATTATTGAATTTAATGAAATTAAAAAACAACTGATATTAATATTTTTATTCATTTCTTTTATATAAAGTGGTTTTGCCCTTAACTTTGAGTGGTGGCACAAAATTAGTTCAGAAATTGTTTAATATGGCTCAGAATGAGTTAGGAATTGAAAAATAGTGAATTGAATTTGAAAACTTTAGTTAAAGGTTTGACTAAATATATGATATCTCTTCTAAAAGATTATTTTTACCTTTCATTTGTTAACAGATAATTCATAAATGGAAATAAGCATGCAAAAAATCTAATGTTCAACACTAAATTTATTAAACGAAAAGCTAATTTATTGTAAATTTTGTCACACATGTTAATTTGCAATCTCTTTTAAAAATAATGTTACCTTATTTTATGATTATCATTATGATTTAGGTAACTATTAGAAATAAGTAAGGTAAAATCTTCAAAATCCATTATTCCGAATGATAGCATCAAAATAATAAGTAATATTAATTCCTTTAATATTATTGAAGTAAACAATAATAAAATCTGATGTTATATAATGTCTAAATTGAGGCAATTTTAAAATGTTTTATCCAGATAAAATATTGAATAAGATATTAAAAAAATTTAAAGTTTTAAAAAACTAAAATTTATTAAATATTTATTTTTATATCAAGAAATGCATATATTTATAAAAATATTAAATAATGTTTTTAGAAAATTATAGCAGAGATTTTATAAAAATAATTATTTTTCCAAGATAAGTTTAATTTTAATAATATAAACAATATTTTTAAATAATATCAATAAAAATTTAACTTTAGTTAAATATATAATTTTTCTTAAGTCATAGAGTTATAGTATGGACACATTATATGTAAACTCATTTAAAGGAATATTCTCTGGAATATTATTTCTTTGGTTACTTTCTCTATTGAAAAGAATATTCCCTAGATCGATAGAAAACGATCCTGACAATAATAAGTTGTTCAGGTTTAGAACCAATAATATCCAAGTGGAGCCACCATAAGCCAAAACCAAAACCGCGACCAACCAAATAGCCATGAACATAAATGTGGCATAAGAAAGAACAAGATAAAAATTCTTTCTGACAATTCCAAAAAGACCCAGAAGATTGAACACCACATTAAACAAAAATACAAGTATAGATAACCTTTTTAAATAAACCAAGTCTCCCTGTAAATGGGAAATAATTGTAAATTTAGTCATTTAAATTATTATCGTACATTTTCGGTATTTCCTCGATTATGGTCAAGATAATCGAGACAGGATATAAATCCATAAATAACCAAGACCAAATGCAGTATACATGAGGAAAATAATACACTTTGTTTTATTAAGAAATAATTAGTCATTTTATTAAAGAATTAGAAATTTTATGTAACTTTTTAGCTCTTCTTCTATTATTAGGAAATGTTTAAAATGATTATAAAAAATATTTTTATCAAACAATTATTCATCAATTATTTTAACATTTGTTTACTATAAGTTAAATAATGATTGGATAAAATTGAACATGGTTACAGTTTATATAAATACAGGATGGACAAAGAGTAGAAATTAGTATGAAAATAAAGTGGTTTATATGAAATATAATATAACTTATTGATTGGGATAATAAAAATAAATAAGTAAAGTAAATTGAATTATGTTGTAGTTTAGTTTATATAAATTTGTCATCAAAATAGTTTATTATGGTTTGTTTATTTTGAGTTGAATGTATAACATTGTGTAAAATAATACATGAAGGGGAATGAACAAGATAAATATTTTTAAATAGATAAATTTTACAAGAAGACAAAACATCTACTAAAAATACAAACATAATATGGAAAAATGGAAAAAATTAAATAACAATTATTAAGAATATTCTTTCCCAATTTGAGCACATTTTTAGTTCATTCATTTATTGAAAACTCTCTCTCTCTCCCTCCCTCCCTCCCTTTCCCCCTCCCAAACAAAGAAGAGAGTAAAGTGTAATAAAATTCATGTGATATATTCTTCTTTATAATAAAATATTAATGAATTTATTTAATATATCTATTATAATATGAAATGAAATGAATATAATTGAAGACTTTCTCACATTTCTTGATATTCAATCTATAAATCCTATATCGAGGAAAATTTTTTTAAAATCAAATTTAATATAATTATTGATTAGTTGTGAAAAACAGTGTTTAAAATATTAAAGAATATATTTAATATATAATGTTATTATAAAATTGAGAGCTATTCTGATTATAATAAATATGATATCTTTTGTAGTTTTTATTCAATGAAACTTAAATATGAGATTACATTAAAAATTATAGTAAAACTGAAAAAAAATATTTAGAGTTTAAATAAATTAATAACAAAAAAATGGGGAAAACTTTCTCTAAAATATTTGGATATAAAGAGATTAGGATTCTTATGCTTGGATTAGACTCCGCGGGAAAGACAAGTACGAGTGAAAAACCATTAAATTAAATAATTTATTTAAATATCATACAATTTTTTATATAATTTACAGCCATTTTAAATAAACTAAAATTTGGTCAATCGGTGAAAACCATTCCTACGGTTGGCTTTAATGTGAAGACCGTTACCTATAAAAACTTCAAATTCAATGTTTGGGTAATTCTTTGTTCATTTAATTTCAAAATTAATATTAAAATAATTGTTTTACAGGACATCGGGGGTCAGCTCAAGATTAGACCCCTTTGGAGGCATTACTACTCTCTCAGTGATGGACTGATTTTTGTTGTCGATTCATCCGATAGGGATCGTATGGTTGAGGCCCGACAGGAGTTATACAGAATAGTTAACGACCGCGAAATGAGAGAACTTATTATTCTTGTGTTCGCCAACAAACAAGACTTACCTAAAGGTCAGTTCTTTCAGTTTTGTTATAATTCTTATATCTGTTAATAGCAATGAGAGCACAAGAAATTGAAGACGAATTAGGGCTCAGAATGTCAGGTATGTGTCAACGCATTTGGTATGTACAGCCTTCCTGTGCCAACACTGGTGATGGCCTTTACGAGGGATTGACCTGGCTCATATCTAATCATAAATCTTAATTTTCTTATTACAACAACACTTATTTATTTTAATACAATGAATGAAATTTGTGTTATGTATTAAAAATTGGTTAATATTTCAAAATATTTTTATAATTATTATGCAGTTAAATTATAATAAATACAGTTAAAGATCGATAGCGTGAACCTGATCGGGATGAAGGTTAGGTTCACGCTATTGGTTAGTTCACCCAATAGGTCATTTTATAAACAATAGTTTTATTCGATATAATTAGCCATCAAATTATATAAAAATGTTATTTAAAAAATTATTTAGTAAAATATTGAGTAATTTTAATTTTAATTGGAGAAAGTAATGTTTGATTAACCACTTCTCTTCTTATATTATAAAGTGAATCCATAAAAGTGTTGAAATTTCTTTCTGCAAAGTATTTCTGCAAATCATTGATGTAATCGATAGCTTTAGAACAGTTAATCGGTTTGTAATTTGTAATGACACTTTTTTATTTCATATTTGTTTGATCCAAATGACCTTTCTCTACTTCCGGATGCTTAGCGATAAAGACTCGGAACTGTTTTTCATTTTATTTGTTTGAAGGGTTTTCCCAAATTTCGATAATTTTGTCGCAATTTTGAAAAATTCGAGTTATATTTGAATAATATTTGAGATTGTGTTCGCTTAAGATAACTTTTGGTCCACCTCGTTTGTAACTTTATTAATAATTTCATACTTTTCATGATTTAAAATTTTTCTCATTTTTAAAGATATTTTTAAAAACAATATTTGATTTTTTCGTTGACGTTATTTAATTTATATAAACAATATTTCCAAACTTATTATATTTGATTAGAAGCATATTTTCTAAATTCCTTAAATTTGTATTTAGATAATTTACTGTAGTTTATTTTGCATTTTGCAAAATTAAATTATCTTGTTTCTTGTTTGTTTGGTCGAATTTTTAGTGAGGCATACAAAATGGCACTTTTAAAGATGTCAAATTAATTTAGCTTGTTCATATAAAAATTTCAGAAAATTCTTATTTCTAATTTCAATTTTGTACAAGATAATTTTAAAATTTTTTTAAAAATATCAAAGGGCGTAATAATAACAGGGTTTTTTGTGATTTTTTTTGCTAATTTTTGACTAAGCTTGCAAAAAATCAATGAATTTTAAAAAATAGCATGGTGATTTTTAAATTATTATATATGTTTTAAACAAGAATAATGAATGAATAAGTGGTAAAAATTTTGTTTGAAAATTTCAACTATAACCTGGACAAAAAAGCACTGACAGAACAAGGTTTATTCGGCGATGTATTTTCCCGTACTGTATGTACTTAAAATCAAAATAAAATGTCACTATAGAAACTTAGATTATTTAATTAGATTTTGGTACTTTATTGAATTTCTGTTAAAAATGTACTGAGGTCAAACTCATTATATAAAGGGAATCAATTATCCTTCTTTCTTTAACAAATCTTATAGAAATTTGAACTTATTGATGCCATATATTTAATATATTTCATTTATTTTGTATACAATGTATCATAAATACATATTTTTAATTATGTGTACCTTTGTTTTTCATCCAAATTCTTTTAGTGAAAATAATTTTCATTCAATTGTATTCTGTAATCATAACAACAATATTCTCAGATTTAAAGCATTTATTTTATAAATGAGCTTGGATTTACTATTTAAATGTGAAAATTAAAATTACAATAAAAATAGTTTAATCTTAAACAGTAGGGCAACATGGAACTACCCGCGAAGCACTGTGGAAGGCAGGGGCTTTGTTCTCACCCTTTTCTATTGTTCCCT
>JAQFZM010002185.1:0-14638 GCA_034695785.1 Galumna obvia | reverse complement strand
TAAATTTAATTCAAACCATTTGTCTGAACACGATTTTAAGGAATGGCTTATGTTTAAGAATGTGTCCCCAAATACTAATTTTGGGTTTACTATCGGAGGTTTTGCTGCGTTCAGGAAAACTACACTTATTTCTGTTCGTAATTATTATATAAATTAATATTTGAATACAAAATATATAATTAATTTTATTTCATTTAATAGATCTTTACGTTTGTTCTCAACTATACTATAATTCTATTACAAACCTCTCACTAAATTTAAATAGAAATACATGTTTAAACAAAAACTACTAATTTTATTTTGTTTATTGAAATTAATATTTCATTTATAAACTTTTAAAATTATACGATCAATAAACAAGCCAAAGATCAATTATAGCAAGGAAATTTAGAAGTAATTATGTACTACAATATTGTAATAGAATATTATAAAAGTAAATTAATAAAATAGCAAAATTATTCGTGCAAGATAATTTCATTTCTAATATTTTAAATCATTGATTAATATTTAAAATAAATAGAAAATATTCTTTAATAAAAAAATTCAATTATATTTATTTAAAATAATAATAGTTTATTGCTCAAGAACATGTTTCAATACAAGTTTATTTTTTGCTAATAATGATATATATTTTGTTCGAAATAAATTTACTAATTTATTTAGATACTCTTTTCTATTTATCTCTAAAGTTTTTATAATATATTATTTGAAAATATATATTCGATATTTAAGTATTTATTTAAATGTAAATTATATCAAATATTAAGAAATTAATTATTAAAACATTAAATGATTTCTATCGACACTATTTCGTAAAAATTGATAACAAATCAAAGAATAAAATGTTATTAAATTTGGCAAGGTAAATTTTGTTTATAGTCGAAATCCGCAAGAATATAGAGAGTGAGTACTCAAAAATAGGAGGATTTCCAACTGTTTATAGCCATTTGATTTAAAAACAAGAAATCATCACATTGGTATCACTTTTTACCCCAAATATTCAACTTGTTATTTTTTATAATAAAATATTTTAAATAATATCTTTTATTCAATTATATCCGTAAGAACTGAATGACTACATTAAAAAACTTTCCAGTGTATGGGAAAATTACATAGGAAGTAATTTATGTTTGATTAGGTTAGTATTCAGAGGATCGGGTTTTCATGCCTAAAATACTAAATCAGCAATTTTTCTGAGCTTTTTTGTTTTAAATCTTTAAACTGAACAAATAATCTTTTTATTTCTATCAAGAACATATTTTTAAGATAAATTGTAATGATTTAATCTTTAAAAAACTCTCCGGAAAATAGTTTTAAAATGTCTTCTCATTATTTCGGCTTTAATTTAATTAAGTCACTCATTTAAAGGATAAAAAGTAGTAATAGAAAGATGAATATTTGTGCTTAAAATTCATACAAAGATTTTGTTTGTCTGTCTCATAATTAAAAATTTATAAAAGTTTAAAATCCTCCTATTTTTGAGTACTCAACCTCTGTGTATAAATGGTTATAGAAGTCCTAAAAGAATATGAATGACAATATTTATCAAGATATAATTACTAATGACAAATTAACGAATGACCTTAATTGGAATAATAGTAGAGGTATTTTCCATTATTTAATTTTTCTAGATACTTGAGAGAATAATTGATAAAAAGAATAAAAGTTATGATATAAAAATTATTATATAAAATTTTCAAACATTAGGAGTAAGAATGATTAAACTATCTTGAGATTAATATGACGAAACTAACCCCTCTAAGAAGAATAAGAACTATTGAAAGAAAATATTCATAAATAAGGTCTTAATTTTTCACAACAGAGAATTCAATGAATTCTAATTTTTGATCCAAATAATTGTTTCAGTTTTGGTTTTTTGTTGGTTTAAAATCAATGCTTCTATTGTATATTATAATTATTTAACCATTGAATTTTCTCTACCAAATAATATTTATGCATTTATTCTTTGGAAATTTTTTTTTATTTTTAATACTTAACGGCCCTTAAGTCAGTTTATAGACAAAGAAAATATTTAAAATATTGAATTCTATTTGTCTCATATTTTTGAATGAAGGAATGAGAGATAGAGGCAATAGAATCTCTTTAATATCACTTTTAGTTAAATTTAAAATAAACATGATATGCATTTTTCAATTTACTTTAATTTTTTTAATTGTTAGATTAAAGGTATGATCGAAAGGATGTCATTATAAAGAATAGAGTTAAGCTGTTGAAAACTCTTCAACTTTTGACATTTCAGGTGTTATAAAGTGAGTATAGATTATTTATCTTATCCTTTTAATATGATTATGTATCTTTAGATTTTTTTTATTTCTTGCTTGCTTTTTTCTTAAAATTATTGACAATTCACCATCTGGTTCATTTATTTGATTAATTAGATCATAATAATTGATAATGAATGAACTAAAATTATCTAGAATACTTAATTAATTATGACATTAAATTAAATAGATCAGCTAGGCACATTTTGTGCATTTTTTGGATTTTTCAGGCGTTTTATATTTTTATGATATGACAGGTCAAACAAATTAAATGGTTAATGAATGAAAATAGTCGATTCATAAAAAATGTATTCAAAAATAATTTTCTTCTTATGCCTTGAAAAATCATTGATAATCTAGACCATTTCAAATTAAATAACTAAATTTCAAATAAAAATTATTCAAATAAAACCTTTATAAAAATTTTGTTTTTATTATATGCTTAATATCAAATAACTTAATATATGAAACTAATACTAATCTAAAGATTTCTCAAAAGTAGTCTATCTAATCAAAAACCTACACCTGGTACCTAAAAGTTATTAAAAATATACAATTATTTCTTAATAAAATTTGACATTTATAATAGAAATTATTGAATATTTTTATTAATAAATTGTTTGTTTCAAAATCTTTGTATAAAAACTCTTAATTTTTTCGTAGAAATTATTTTCTAAGCATATCAGTTCATATTTCAAACCTTTGGGCTTTGATAATCATTATAAAGATAAGAATAAATTTTTTGAAATTATATATTAAATAATGTTTATTGAAAAATTTTGCAATTATTCAATCATTTCATCAACTATTGAGAACAATATTATTAATTAAGTAAATGGTTATGTTAAAAATGTTAAAAATGAGATTATTAATCATTATTTTGATTTTGCATTGCATTAAAGGTAATAAATTTAAGAAGTGATGGTATTTAAATAAAGTGTTAATTTTAAAGGGGATGAAATTTCCGATTTTATAAAAGAATTAACTTATAAAATTGATTTGTTGAAGAATGAATTTGATTCTTATAAACAGGATGTCGAAAGTAAAAAATAAATTTTATTTTACTTAATTCCTGATAATTAATTATTTATTTTAAAGTTCTAAGTTTAAATATAAATTCAACTTTCATATGATATTCAATTTTAGATCAGTTTAAAAATTGTAAAGAAGAGTCGACATGTGATAGCGATTGGATTTCATATTCTGATAGAAAGTGTTATAAAGTATTGGAGAGAAAGGGATCAGAAACTGAGGCGAAAACAAACTGTAGTCAATTGGATAGCAGTTCGACACTCATTACTATTCAATCAGAAGAGGAACAGATATTTGTTCAGAACTTTCTGAAAAATTATAGTAATATCTCAAACTTTGTATGGATTGGTTTGGAGTATATCAACAAAACTTTTCAATGGATGGATGGAAAAGAATTCCATTACCAAAATTGGGATGAAAATGCAGAAAAAGATGGAAACAATAAATGCGTTCAGATGTTCCTCACAGGTATTGACTTTGGCAAATGGAGTGATGATAATTGTAAGAAGAATTATCTGATTGTTTGCCAGAAGAAACAGTCGTCAAAATCTATTTTAAGTGAAGAAATAAAAAACATCACAAAATTTATTGAAAAACAACAAAAACAAATCAATTCATTAATTCCTTTGGGTTTTCTTTACACACAATTCCCTAATCAGTCGACACCACAAGAGTTGTGGCCAAACATAAAGTGGTCTGAAGTGACTCAACAATACGCAGGACTTTTCTTTAGAGCTGAAGGAAGCGGTTCCGAAGCATTCGGCCAAAATCAGCAAGCTAATTATTCCCGCATTTCTAATTTCAATTATGTGAACTGTGCTATTAAGAAAATTAGTTACGATGATTTATATAGTTGTGGTGAGGTTGGTAATCCTAGTATAAACGAAGGTGATTGGAGTAAAATCCATGGTGACGGTGGTCCAGCAAGTATTTCTTTTAAATTTTTCATGACATCTGGCGAAAACCGTCCCCGAAATACAGCCATTAAAATATGGAAACGAATTCAATAAATTTATCTCTTTCTTAATAATTAATTTTTCTAAACTAATTCCATTTTTCTTATTATTTTTATCACGTTTTAATATCAATTTAAATATAGAAAATATACATTTATACTTTAATTATTTGGCTGATAAAATTGAATTCCATTTTTTGTGTATAAGTAAAAAGTTCAACAAGTACTGCTTTGATAATGCATTTTTGATAAGGATAAGTAATTAAAATTAACTAAAAAATTATTTTATTTGAAATAGTTGATATTTATTAAAAGAATTCATTTGACTTATTATAAATATATAAATTATTAGTTATTAACAATGGAAATTTTAGAAATTTTATTCATTCTATATTAAATGATAGGTGAAAAAAGTAAATTAATATATTTAATAAAAAATCCTATTACAGATTAAGTGAACAAATATCTGATTTGATGAAATAACTTTATTATCAAATTGATTTGTTGAAGAAAGATTTAGAAAATAAACTTGATATTTATAAATAGGGTGGTATTCCTTTCACTATTCTGGTGAACAGTTCACCATTTAGGCGGTCTGTTCACTAAGAATTATTAAACTTTTAGTGGAAAATATTATGTTCACTATTTTCATTTACAAAATTTATAGTTAAAATTTAAATTTAATCCCAATAAAATTGTAAAATTTTAATTGACTTCTATGGAAACAAAGCAAAAATCGTTCTTTTGATAACTTTATTTAATTAAAAATATTTTAGAAGTTTTTATTAATAAATAGTGAACTCCTCGAAATTACCAAAATCTGATTACTGACCACATTGTGTAGGATATGGTTTTTAAGTATATTTCACACTCTAAATTATGGCGGTTCCAAATTTTCCAAATTTGGCCGATTTGAATTTTCAATATCCGAAGCTACACGAAATTTATAAAAATATTTATGAGAATTAAATTCATTATTAACCCCAAATATGGTTTTATACTTTTTTTATGAAATTAGAAAATTTTTAATTTACCTTATCTATTTTTCAAATTATTTAATATTTTCTAAAGAGTAATATATTTTAAATGTTATCAAAGATATTTATTAATTTTTATAAACTAGATCAAAAATAAGCTGATAGGTGTACTTTTGTTTATTAATATTCTTATTTATTTAGAAACAAATAGCTTGCAAATTTTATAATTCAGAAAATTTGAATTGATCTTGTTACTATATATTTTATTCAATTTTAATGAAACTAGATAAATTTAATTCAAAATTGAATAGGGTATTTACCTACCAGGTTTCATCAATATATTCCTACTGATAACAAAATTGTTGGCGATAAAGTAATTTTCTATATAAAAACAAAGAATTAATAATTTGTTTTAATGTGTATTATGAGGCATGGCCAAACCTTTCGGTTCTAGGGGGGGTATCAAGGGAGGGTAATTTGCTCCGGCCTAGGGGGTGTATTAAAGGGGTATTTTGAAAATGACCAAAAAATTCCTAAAAACGCATAAAACGTCGTTTTTAAGCTGTTTTTGATGTATATGAGTATAATTAGTCATAATTTAATGTATTTTATCAAAATATACGCATAAAACTATAAATTTTTGACAAAAATTGCATTTTTCAAAATTTTTAAAAAATTTTCACCAATTTTTAACTTAAAACTGTAATATTGACGTATTTACGCCTTTTTATTAAGTTTTAAGTTATTTTTCATAAAAATACAGCTTTTTACTTATTTTTCTCTTAATTTTTACTATTTTCAGACAATTTTTTTGAATTTTTTGCCTATTTTTTCCCTTTTCCTCTAGGGGGTGGGGTAACTTACTTTTCGTCCTAGGGGGGTATTTTCCCAAATTTTTCGCTCTAGGGGGGGTATTTTGAAATACCTTCCCCCCTAGAAAATCCATTGGCCATCCCTGGTATTATTGATAGCGTTTTATTATAATGAAATTTACTTTTTAACCCACAATTTTATTATCAATTGGAATATTTTGACAAAACCTTGTATATAAATATCTTATTCAATTATACATTAAATTTATCTAGTTTCATTAAGATTGAATAAGAAATTTATGAAGAAGATCAATTCGAATTTTCAAAATTTGCAGGCTGATTATATATAAATAAATAAGAATATCTGAAAAAACACGTATCAGTTTATTTTTGACCTATTTTATAAAAACTAAAACAATTAATAAATTTGTTTAAAAACATTTATAATATACAACTTTTTGAAAATATTGAATAATTTGAAAAATAGACAAGGTAATTTTAAAATTTTCTTTACTCATAAAATATGGATAAAACCATATTTGTTATTATAAAAGAATTTAATTCTCATAAATATTACAGAAGATAATAGAAGAAAACCACTGTCACCAATATTGCACATGAGTGTATATTAATATAATTTATAACATTACAATTACAGTCTATTTTATATAAACTAATATTTAATGTGTAAATAATATAAAATATTTGGTTTCATATTTAATTTTATTATTTAAAATAAATTGTTTTGAAATATATTTTAAATATTATAGTTTTGATTAATAGTTATTCTTTAATATAATCTTCGGGTAAAAAATGTTGATTTATTTTAGACTTATATCTATAACAGGAAAATATTTCCGATATTTGATTTAATTCAAACTCATATAAATAGAGCTCTGACTAAACACAACTCATCACTAATTCAATCGTTTGATTGAATGTTGAAAAACATTTTTTATCAGACCAGTAGTACTGACACTTTTCAAAGCTTTTGAGATCAACCACTTCTGTATCTAATAATTGATTGCCTTTTGTTTTACCGAAAACAATGGTTTGAACGCCACTAACAATACATTGACTCCACTCATCCCTGAGTTTATATCGACAATAATTTTGTTGTTTACTCTTCTCTTTATAAATTTCCCAACATTTCACATAAAATGGAAGTCCGTTCTTATCGATGGCATGGATTTCATTACAGACAATGATTCGACACATCGTCTGATCTCTAACTTTGACATCAATTCTGTCGACATTAAAGAATTTTTCGAATTCATTGATATAATCGTTTCGGTTTGTAATCAAATAAAGAAACTTAAGATTAAAGAAGTTTTTCTTACGAAAATTTTTATGATTCAACTCTTCTCTTAACTCAAGTGTTTTGTGTTTAAACAAATAAATCACATCTAAAATTGTTTAAAATTAGAGAATAGAAAAAATTTTATGGTTGACTCACTTTTGAATTTCATCGCAAAGAATTTGAATTTTGGGACCCGGAAAAGCGATGAAATAATACCACTGAAACAGACTATTGTCGGCAAAAGAGTAGTAACGGTTTTCTTATTTTGTATCAATTGTAGAAAATAATGCCATTTTTGAATCCGATATTTATCATAGTCATTTATGAGTCTGCTTTTCAAATGGTAAAAACCTTTACCCAAGTCACATTTCTTATGGAATAAATTAAGTCGAGGAATGGGTTTACTTTCATTAAGAGTCATATCGGAGTCAATTGAAAAGTTAAACAAATGTTGAAAATCAAATGAATTTGTGTTGACATCACTTTTCATACAATCATTGATTATTATTTGTTTTATTTGAATTTTGTCATTCATTTTTTATAAATTTATTTTTATTAAATTTTTACCAAAAAATTGATTTAATTCTAAGAAAACAAAAATAGTCAATAATTTAATAAATTATAAAAATGATTGGATTACTTTTCAGTTGAATTAATGTGATTTTATTTTAATTTACTAATAATTTTATTAAAGTAATAAAAAAAATTTAGGCGTTTTATAATTATTGAAATAAGATAAAAACAATATTGTTTTCCAGTTTTTTCAATATTTATCTGTCACATTGTTTGCACATATCAAATTTATACAACTAAAAGTTTCAAGTAAGCTTCATTTTGACTTGTATAGGTTTACCAATTGATCAGGTTTATTCAATTATCTATATAAGTTGATTACATTGTATTGATAATCATAAATATTTATTGAATACAGTCCACGATCATTTTTATGAACTGATCCGGAAATAGGATTTAGTTCATAAAACTGATTGGTTCATAAAATCGTTATTTTTTTAATATTCAATTATTATAAAGAATTACATCAATTAATTAAAAATTGTTATATTTGGTTGTTTTAATGAAATAAATGTGTTTTTAATGAACATTTTATGTATTTCATTGAAATTAACATTAAATGTTTGGTCACCGATTTGACACAAATATTTTTATAAAACATTTATTGCTTTGAAGTTTTTTATTTTATAAATAAGATCCATTTTATCACTAATTGATAACTTCTGTATTTATTTCAAAACATTTTTCACTGAAAATGTATTTTGATTTTTCAATTTATATGATGTAATGATTATAATCTTTAAGTTCATAAAACTGAACAACTTATATCATTACTGTCCATTGATGTGGTGTTTGGTTTTAAGAATTAGTTCATTAAAGATCTTCATTTCAATGATCAAACCCAATCTCTAACCTTCAAGTATTATATAGAATAGTTTCATTGATATCCAATTTGAAATGCGAACAAAAACCTTTTATAAAACTTATTAATCAAATAATAGTCAAATATTAAACACGTGTTTATTCTAGAGACCCAAAACGGATGGAAACACAGGACCGCAATACCAGTCATTGAAAAGACTGACTGACTTGATTTCATAGGTCCGGAAATTTTAAATATAAATAAAATAAACTGAAAAATATTAATCATTTTTCATAAATTCATTAACTTTATGTCAATTATTGAATTCTAATAAAAAATTTATAATGAGTATTAGATTTGAATTTTGATAATTTAGCCCTTCTCCGATAGATTATCAAACTTAGAAACATATAAAATTAACAAGCTGATTTTCATTCGATCAAATTTAGATTTATTTTATAAGTGAATGTATTTTTTTTAAAAACTATACGAGATTTATATTCGATATTTATATTCATTTTGAATATTTTCTTATATATTCAAAATTTTAGGACCGGACCAGTGGTGGAAGAGAATGGAAGAGCCTTTTAAGCAGTTCTTTGAAGAGAATATCAGACAATTGTTTTAAAATGAAGAGTTTTTCGTGTGATTTATTATATTCAACGGATCCGTTGTCTTCACTTATAGTGTTTAAAGGCTTAAAAAGACTCGAAATTAATATTTTTAACAAAAATAATACAAAATTTAAAACAAGTTTTGAAATATTCAACGGTTTTGAGGGATTAACTCATTTAATATTCATTCAACATTTGAATTGAAAGGATTGGATATATTTCTACCGAAACTCAGAGTTTTGAAGTTTTACCTCAAGATTATAACAAACGAAGAAACGGTTGAAATATTGGGCCGACTCTCAGACCTCGAAGTAATTGATATTAAAGTCGATAACGAAGTGATTAAACAAAATATTGAAACAAAACTAAAGAAAAACTGTCGAAGAATTCGCAAAATTAATCTTTAATTACAGATTATTATCCGAAGCGATAAACATATGACTCAAACACTTTCAAAATCAATAAAATTATTCAAAAATTTATTTTAATTCTTTTAATTAATATATTTAATTATAAAAATATTATTCATTAAAAAAATCCTTTTATTTAAGGTTTTTATCCTCTTTTGTTAGATAATTAACTAAATTAATAAAACCTTAAAGAAATTGAGAAGTTATTCAATTGTTAAGCTATTAGTAAATACAATGCTTTACCCAAAAAAAGATTCAGGCATCCTTTTTTACCATGCTCAGTTATTTTATGCACATTACATTAGTAATGAAAAGTTGCATATCCTGCTTAAATGATTAAAATATTGTGTTGTTTCTAATGAATAACATTTTGCTTTTACTTCACTGATTTAATCACTTCATATTCAGTCTTATCATTGTTAGTAAATCTAAATAATTTGTAAAATAAAATGATCTAGTTCAATTATGTTTTTTATTTACAAATATTTTATATGCCTTCAGTCGATAAAAGTTTAAAAAAACTCATTTAAATTAATAGTTTTAAAATATATTATTTTTTCTTACAGTTTGAAGGCTTAAAGTTTCTCATAAATGATTATTGTTTCTTTTATATTTTAAAAGAAATTTGTTAACATTTTTGGTGCATTTTAATGATTAGATCCTATACTATTAGGGTTGCCAGATGGTTTTTGTGGAAAGGAGTAGATTTTTTAAAAAATGACATGAATGGAGTAGAAAGGAGTAGAATTTCAAAGAAAAAAGAGTAGAAAAAGGAGTAGTTTTTCCAAACGCATATTTAAACTTTATTTATACTTTTCATTTGATTTTACAGATTTTATTACTTTATTATTGTTTTTAATAAAAGAATAAAAATCAGAACAACTCATATTAAAATTATTTTTTATGCATATTTCTGCTCTTATTAAGTTTTCATTCATTCTATTTCTTTCATCTCTCCATATCTTATGTAAATGACTAAATATTCTTTCGGTAAAATCATTAGCAATAGGTATTGCCATAACCGACTCCATTATTTTTACTAAATTAATAAATTCATTGTTTGATAATATTTTACAATACTTTATTATCGAATCTTCGTTTGAATTTTTAATTTCAGATGATATCAAATATTTATTAAACGATTGAATTTCATCAAAAAGTAAATCCTTATCTAAATTTATATTTAATAGTTTCGAAATTTCAACTAAACTTTCATAATTAAGATCTGAATCTAAATTTAATGATGAGAACAGTTTAAATGGAAAGTTTTCAAAGTCAAAATGATTGTTTAAATATTCAATTGCTCTTTGATAAACAATTCTGCAATTTTTGTTGAATTCATTTCGAGTAAATTCATTAAAGTATTTTAAGTTTTCATTTACTTCAGAGCGATAAAAGTTAATATTTAGTCGATTTTCAATTTGTGACTTCAATTTAAACATAATATCGTAAAGATTTTTTGAATATGTTGACTTTTTTTCAATTAATAAAATTGAATTATGAAATAATTTCATTAAATGAACACAAAAATGTAAATTAAGTTCTGGTTCTGTTGTGTTATTAATATTTTCAGCGAAAACCAATTCATTTATAATTTTGGGCAAATCACTCAATCCAACGCCAATAAAATAGTCCTTAATTTCTGTTTTATTTTTTATTATTCTTTCAATTGCTGGCAATAAGATTAACCATCTAGTCGGGACATGTCTTAACAGTTCTTCATATTCATTATCTGAATATTCATAACATGACTTTAATGAGTCGACTCTTTTAGCAGATGTAGAAAAATGAGAATATATTTTCAAAACTAAATTTTCGACGTCAAAAGGCATTTGAATTAAGGCATATTTAATAGTATTATGCAATACGTGACAATTGCAGTTACTTTTGATTAAATATTTATTTGTAACTTTGAAATGTTGAAAGACTGAGTGATGTTTACCGTAATTTACCGATGCGTTATCTCCCGAATAAACAATAATATTCTTTAAATCCAATTCATACTTATTTAGACAATCAATAATCTTTTTATGAATTGCATCTGATGTCTCATTTGAATCTTGGTAAAAGTTAAGAACAAAGTTTACAATTCCTTTACTTTAAGAAAAATATTGTATTCCAATCGGAAATGTTTTAATATTTTTCTTATTCGAGGCATCACTTGATATCGAAAACCTTTTTCCCTTAATTTCATTCAAATGACTTTCAATTGATAGAGGAAACAGAATATTTTCGGCTATCGCTTCCATCTTGGTTCTTCCACATTTAATACTTTGACAAATCTTTGAATCTTTAAACAAATGTTTGTTTAATTTATTATTGCAATCCATTGAAAAGTAACTTAATTTATGATTAACTGAGGGATATGTTAAACAAATTTCTGAAAGCGAAACATCTTTTTGTTCATTAGATGAATGTCTGGTCACAAACTCATTTAAGGTTTTTGATGACTTTATTAATTTTATATTCGACTTATGTTTTTCGCTTTCATTATGACCACTGATTGCAGATAAATCCTTATATTTGACAGATATTTCACTTTTACATAAATGGCAAAAAGCAGTTAAATCATCTTTCTTTTGTAACCATTCCTTAAACTCACTTTTCATTAACCACTGATCATTAAAATGGTTGAAAACCCTCCGCTTTTTTGCGGGTGAATTAGTCTTTGAGGACATAATTAACACTAAATTTTATTTACAAAATGAAAGCATTTTATTGTTTGTTTTTTAATAAAAATATTTTAAAGAAATTTATTTAAATGTTTGCATAATATTTTTCTATAATATTTTGTATTCAATTGTATTTTAATATTTTATTTTTAGACTTTAATACAGTTTTTTTCCTAACTAATTCTATAGATTTCATATAAATTTATTAAGAATTTGAACATTTCTAAAAGGAGTAGTTTTACTGCTACTCCCGAGACCTTCGGGTGTAGGGAGTAGTAGACCTTCAAATGGAGTATTCTACTCCCGAAAGGAGTAGTTCTGGCAACCCTATATACTATAATAATATTTTAAAGTTTTGATTTATGAAATGACAAAATACTTCGATTTAGGTTTAGTTAAAATATAATTCAAGTTTTTGTATTAAATAATATTTAATAATTAATTCGAAACTTTAAAAATGTTTCTAGGAAAACTAATAAAGGTCATTTTAAAACAGGAAAAATATCCAAAAAGTAAATATGCATGGTTATCAAGATTATTTGTATTAAATATTGTCAATTGAAGTTTTATAATTCAATAACAAATTCAATAAATTCGTATTTTAAAGTAAATCACTACAAGTTATTTCTCGATATAACCAAATGTTTGATACAACTAAAATATAAACACAAATATTGTAATAATTCTTATGAGTCTTATATTTGTATAAAGACTGCGATCTAACTATAAATTAAATCAAAACTTTAAATAATTTAATTAAGTCGTTGAGAAATAAATGTAAATTTATTAATGATCACAACTATAACGCAATTAATACTTACCTAAAGTTCTGATAAATGAAAAAATGAAGTCATCTCTGAAACCATATCTTTTAATGAGTGGATATCTATAAAAATATTCTCAAAACTAAATAAATCAAATGAAATGTAATTAAAAGCGAAAAATATTTTAATTTTTTTAACATTTTATAAGAAAGAGTTGTTTGAAGACAAGTCTTGAATCAAAATTAAATACAAATATTAATTAATTTACGAAATAAAAACAAATGAAGGCTTTTATGTGAAGAGATTTGATATGTTTAGCAAAGAATAGTTGTTATCAAAAGAGGTTTTCTCAACACTTAATACAATATTTGAATCAAATAATTGTTTTGAATAAAAGACGTTTTGTTATGCATTTTGTTATGAATTTAGTTGTAATTCCTATCGAAGAAAAAATTTCATATAAATTATTAATGTTTTCAATTATTACTATTGAATACAAAATTAAAATTTCTTACATTTATTTAGTTTTAATAAAATTATTGTGAGATTAAAGTTAATAATATTTTTGTAATTATTTTATTAATTAATAAATAATAATTTCACGAATTCTTCGACAGTTTTTCAATAAAATTGTTTCGATGTTTTGTTTAATCATTTTATCGACTTTAATATCAATGATTTCGAGGTGTGAGAGTCGGCCCAATATTTCAACCGTTTCTTCCGTTGATATAATTCTTGAATTAATTTTCAAAACTCTGAGTTTCGGCATAAATACATCCAAACCTTTCAATTCAAATAATGAGCCATTAAACCAAATTTTTAAATGAGTTAATCCCTCAAAACCGTTGAATATTTCAAAATTTTTTTTAAATTTTGTATTATTTTCTTAAAAATAATTTCGAATCTTTTTAAGCCTTTAAAAACTTTAAATAAAGACAAGGGATCCGATGAATACAATAAACGACACGAAATACTCTTCAGTTTAAGACAATTGTCTGATATTCTCTTCAAAGGACTACTAAAACAGCTCTCATTTAAACCAATTGATGAAAATATTTTCAATTCAATCAAATCCTTTAGATTTGAAATAATATTCAATAAAACAATCATTTAATCGGAAGTGTAGTCAGAATTAAAAATCGTTAAAAATTTAATTCTTTTGTTGTTTTCGAATAAAGTCTTTAAATAATTGATTTGTGATTCACTGATACGAATATTAAGAGAATTAATATATTTGAGTCCAAACAAATACTTAAAACTATTTAATTGATATCCAATATTGCATTTAATAGTGAGTTGTTTGCGAAAGGAAAGGGTCTCACAATTGATGTCATATTTAGGAATTCCGTCCAAATGTAATGCAAAGACTTTTGGGTTTATTTTTTCGTTTAATTGATTGAATAAAATCTCATCAAAAGCCAAATCAGTGTTGAATTCAATCAAAT
>JAQFZM010002184.1:0-14638 GCA_034695785.1 Galumna obvia | reverse complement strand
CAGAAGGCCAGATACTCTCTCTCTCTCTCTCTCTCTCTCTCTCTCTCTTTCTCTCTCACATACATTCTCTTTAAAAATTCCCAGTATAGAAGTTCACGAATGATTGAGTTATAGCCAAACCCAGTTTGAAATGTCTCATAAGGGGAAAGTAGTTGATAGTGATTTCAATGATAAGTGATCAAGTGATCTTGATCGTTCTATTGCACAATATTCAATGAACTAATCAATTATTTAAACGACTTATTGATAAACAAAACTAATTACTCATTCATTAATCATTTTGATACCAATGTCTGTGTCTTTGACTTCTTTTTGAGACTAAAAGTAAAACCAGATTTTTATCACTTATTTCTCTCATATTTAGTTAAAATAAACTATCGATCTATTCTTGTCAATAATATTACCTTGAACCTAATTCTTCGATTATATACTAAAAGTTTAATAAATTTATTTAAGAATTCAGTTATGAATTACATGAAAATTATTGAATATTATTATTGAATATTATTTTTCTTTAAAGACTTACTTTTGATATCACATCATATCTTAGGCTTTGAAGTAATAGTCATATTGATTACTGAGAAGACATACCTCTAATAAATGATGAGAAGATTTGGTTTATCTAATTCTCACGTATGACTGAATTGGAAATGAATTTTTTCAGTGATTTTTCAATGTTTTTGAAGGAATTTTCGACGTTTTTATCAGAAATGAAAAGAAATTTAGGAATTCATGAAATTTATTCTGAAAATGATATTTAAAAATCATGTTTTCCATCGATTTCCATATCAAATATGTTTTTCATTTGTGATTATTCACTAAAAATATACAAATATTAAGTTATTTCTCTGTCCATTCCCACAGTTAGGGCTCCATTTCGACAATAATTAATAGGTTGGAGCCAACCATTCAATCGATGAATAGTTGGGTTTTTGCAACAAAAACTAGACTTCAAATGAGAATAATATTAAATAAGAGGAAAAGAGATCACTAGTGGCTGTCATTTGAACAGAGTTTGTCTTTCAAATAATTATTGGTCTGTCATAGAGTCAGTCACAGCTTCTGTGATACTCTGATTGAGTTGAGAGTAATTAACATCGACTCTGATGTTGATTGAGTTGTCTTCACTCGTCAGCCCTAATATAATGTCAGTATTGGCCAAAAGAAGAGCCCTTTGATTGACAACTGAGTGACTCAAAAATGCCTCAAAACATTTATTTGTTGTCGCCTTATATTGAGTTGAGAGTCAGACCTGATTTGGGCGTTGGTCTGCCTCTTCTGCACAGCATATATCAATGAACCAAAATATATATTTCTGTTTGAAAATTACTAAATTAAAAATGATTTATCCATTTGTGTTGAATCGTATGAAGTAATCGATAGGTTTTCATAGGTTTTCATAGGTTTGTGAGAAAATGTAACTTCAAATGTATTCTTATCTATGATTTTGTGCACAAAAAATAAGTTTAAGACTAAGCATTGAAACGCAAACTTAGTATTAATTCTTCGATTGATTTCAAAATTGATATCCTCTACAAAATCAGTCAAATGTCAGACTTGGAGTCAATTCATTTAAAAAATAACAGACTTTTAAGAAAAATAACTACTGTTTTACTGAATACCTTTCAAACGATATGTTTCTAACAAAACGTCTTAAGAATCTATATTTTGGTGGAAGTGATGACAATCACCAGACTATGAGTCTACCTTTCGTATACCTTTGTATACCTTCGAATACAATTAATTGCAATAATATGCAAATGTCTATCATTTAGCGTTCAATTAGACTCTTAGCTAAAAATCTAATGACATTCAGCTCTTCTTTACTTTAATTCATTATTGAAACGCGATTTCGTGTACTTATGTTTGTTTATTTGAGCTAATATTCTATCAATTCTCAAATTATCAAAATATTGAACTAGTTATATTTTAAAAGTCTATGAGAATAAAGGCTAACCTCATTCACAATAATTATCAATCCTTAGACACAAATTAATAAACTATGAAAACCCTCTCTTTCTCTCCCACTTATTAATAATAAACATTTATTATTATTTCGAGAAAATATAATTTGAATAAATTATTTAAGAATAAAAACCTGTAATTTATATTTTTCCCATGACTTGGACTAAACGTTTAGTTTTTAATTTCAATAATGAATAGCAATTGAAATAAAATTTGTTGGATTCCATTCCATTCCAATTGGTTTCTCTCTTTAAGAGTAATATTTCTATTCATAACTGGTTTTAAACATCCATTCATTTATATCTTATATTTTGTATTTTAGTTGAAATATGCGATCATTTAATTGAATTTGATTACAATTTACTCTCTTTTAATGAAAGACTATTAGGATTTTGACTCATAATTTGAATATAATTTGGATAAAAGAATAAACGGTAGAAATGTTTGGATAATTTCGTCTAATATTTGTTTTGAATATTCATTGTATTGATTATGTGAGCACTGGTCTGAACACTGGACTCATAGTGTATTAATGGTCACAACTATTATGAGATCCGTTAACCAGTGTCTCATAAATAAGGTTTGGGTCCACACAATTATCACTACATCACTTCTAACTTTACATTCAATTCTGAGCTGACAGTGCTTTTCCTATGCCTTTCCTCTCATTTACTTCATTCTGTTTGGTATAAATTAAGGTAATCCCTGTGTTCACCACAAATATATTCTGGAGCCGACTCTCCTCAATATATGCTCTAATGGTTGGCTGCCTTTTCATGCCTTTGCCAATAGTTTGTGTGTGAGTGCAGGTGTAGTGTGAGTCAGACCAGTGCTAATAATGTATGCATGAAAGAGACAAAAAATAACACAATTCTCTATCTGTGATACGACTAATACATAGACTCGCACTCAGTTCTAGATATTAATTAAAGGCAAATACGGGGCGAAAGAGAGAACCGAAAATTATTTGAAATGATTTTTCTTTTAGACTATTATTTCATTCTTCTATGAATTGGTTTCCAACAGAAATTCGTTCATTCATTTATTCATTCATACGATTTCAATGTTTTTATTCAGTTCCAGTCAGGTATTCATTGAGGAAATCCAAATCAATAATTTTTTATCGATTATTTTATACGAATAGAAATGAATGAATAATAACCAAAACGTAGAAAAAGTCTTAATTCAAAGGAAGTAAAAGTTGAATACATTTAACAAAAGAATTAATAATAATTTCAAATAAACTGTATTTGATTTAATCGATATTCCATTCAAAAAGTTATTGAAGTTTAGTATTGCTATAGAGTGTCATTTCAGGCACTGATATTGTGTTGATTTTGGCACAAAAATCCATTCCTCACTCCATATATTTTATATTGGATGCAATCCAATAATTTAATGTCTAATAGTGTGTAATAGTGTCTAATCTGCTTAATATTTATTATCTATTGATTGACACAAAACATATAGTAATTGCATTTAATATTTACTTTGTCTGTCATTATATACGACTCAACTCATACTTCATATTAGAATCGATTGAACGTCGAGTCAGTTCACCGAACAGATCATTGAATGCCTTTTCGGTAATATATGGCACTGGAATCGGTTTTATTGGTCTTATTGTTGTTGTATTGGCTATAATTCAGGTATTGTAGTCAATGTCTGTATTGAAAGCTCTCATTGTGTTGTCCCGGCCTGTGCTCTATTATATAGTCGCCCGTAGTCTATCTGTTACTCAATTTATAAGCACATGTTGTTAGTGGTGTTCCACTGCGTTGGGGGTACCAACAAATTGACTAAAATGATACATAATAATGAAAGGCACAGGTATTGAATAGTTCGCCTCTGGACTCTCGTTAGAACTCCTCATTCAATACTTTGTTGTTTATATACTTTCGTTTCAATTTGTTTTGTATTGAAATAATAAATCATTGAATTGTTGTTACATATTCTTTGCCAACAATTGACTCACAATTAATGTTTTTCTCGATTACAGTCATTGAAGTGAGTGATCACTCTTTGTCTCATTTGTCTCGTTTAGACTTCTCGGGCATCAAAACTTTCATTAATATCATTTACTTTTTTTGTGGTAAATCTATTGCTCTTTCTTTCAGTCTTTCGATCCATTCAAGCATTTGATTCTTATTTTCAACATTAAGTGAGAGAATGAATGAAAGAGAGAGAGAGAGAGAGAGAGAACAATGAAACTGTGAAAAATTGTTTTGATAAGTCTTATGAAAAATAGTGGCACTGATATGTTTGTGATAGTTCTTGAATAGTGGTAATAGTCTGGGACCAATTACCAGAATTATTTTTGGGGCAGTATTTTGATTGTCATTGTTGTCATCTCAAGAAAAAACTTGTTCTTAAATAAAGGACTGCACTTTTCATTATAAGTTCAGATACTTTTGATACAAATTTTTCATTCTTTGAGTCTTTTTTGAAGAAAACATATTTTCGTTTTTATAAAATATAATTTCATTTTAAATGAAAAGAATAACAAATCAGTAAATATCGTAAGTATTATATCAAAAGAGTGTAATTCTTAGTATAAGTAAAGAATAACTATTATTTAAAAGTGTATTATTTAGGAAAAATAATGTTTTCCCTTATTTTTATGAATTTAATAATTGTATGTCTCTTATATTTTACCCAAATTTTGGTGAAAGTCATTCATTCATTTCATTGATAAGAAAAAATAGAATTCTGTTCGCATATGTAGTCATTTCAGAGACAACTTTAATAATTGGAAATTTTCACTCTATATGAGTAACTTTATTACACTTTTAGTTTATGACTTTTTTGTTTATTGGATGAGATTTTATTTTAATACAATTGATTTCGAATTATTTTGAAAATTACAATAAAATGACCTAAAATTGAATCACAAAAATATTCATTTAATTTAAAAATTGATAGTTTAGTCTCAAATCACTGCAATAGAGACTATACTTTGAATTCGTTATAAAAAATCCAAATTGAGTTTGAAAACTAATTCAGTGAAATGTCTTCTTATTGACAGTTGCATTACATAAAGAGAGGGAACGTCAGGGCATTCACGAGTCTCTGGTCCATCATAAGTCTGCCCCCCGGGAACTTCTCTATCCCGAAGCTCTAATGGAAGGCGATCTCATACTTCAGGTGAGCCCTATTTTAATAATTACTAATTTAGAGTTTAATTTACGATAAATTCAATTAAAATTAACTCAATTATAATTTAAAACTTAGTTTTGAAAATAGAAATTATCAAGATAATTTGATGAAGTTTCCTCCGATTCTTCAATTATAGTATTTAAAAAGTATCAGACGTTTAGTAAAAAAAAATAATGTTTTTTATCCAATTCTTGGTTATTGCAAAAAAGAAATGAAATTTATTTACAATTCTTATGCAATGAACTCATATTTTATTTGAATGGAAAGCGAAGTCCATAATTAGGGAGAGTGTAGTGCCTTTTCATTGATAATTTGCTCACTTTTTTTTCTATTTGAGATTCATATTGACTTTTCTATGGAATACTGGCTCTCAATAACACAAAAGTCAATAAAAAGTTCTCATTTTTATTAACATAATTGCAAATGAGGGGAATAAATGGCTAACTCTTAAGCAGTTGTTCCAACTAATAGTCATTAATTTGATAGAAGAATAACTTATTCAAAGCTATTATAAGGTATTATAAGTATTATATTTTGTTTCCATAGAAATAGAGAAATACTTCTTTATATAAACGAATGTATGTCTTATGTCCTAAAAATTGTTTTTTTTATAACATTTGCCTTAAATTTTGTGAACAATAATTTGTTTCACAAACCACTCAATTGATGGCTAATGATTTGAGTGGCAATAAAACGGAAGTCAAACTTTTTAGGAAAAATGAAAATTTAATTTCAAAACAAAATGAAAGTACCTTTTTCTGTACCTTTTCTGCCACTTATTCTCCTATGAATAGCTTCACTCAAAAGCAATTGTTATTCTCTAAAGACTATTACATACGATATAACAAAACAAAACATAATTTTTTATATAATAATGAGTGATATTATTGTAGGAGAGAGAGAGAGAGAGAGAGAGAGAGAGAGAGAGAGAGAGAGGGCGAAGAAGAAAGAGAGAGAGAAAATTTTACAGAATAGTCTGAATGTGTGACCTTAACAATTGTCGCACTCAGTCAGTCACGCATAACAAGTTTAGAGCAAAATCCGCTTAAAATACTTGGATGAGAGTCCAGACATCATAAAAATATGGCCACTATTTCTCTGTCCTTATATTTACACAATTATTAAAAATACATTTTTCATACCTATTCTAATGATTTATATTTAATGACTTTTTTTGCCGAAAAGAAAAATTGTATTTTTGTTGTTCTGAATTGCGGTCAGAACTGAGTCGAACAGTTGTTTCCGGACTTTCCGTTTGACTGACTTATTAGAAGTTAAAATGTTGTCAAAAATAATGTAATGATGTAATGATGGCCACAAACTTTCATTAAAAGTGTTTACTTTTATTTGAAAGATTAGAATATTTAAAAATTTCCAAAAATTATCTTTTCTTTTCCTAGTTATTCAACTAATTTTATTCTATTTATTAATTTTCTAGAAAATTAAAATTATTAAATTTACCTTGATATTATGCCTACACCGATAATCTGAATATATTTTTAAAATGTTGTAAATTTCAGGCATTAAATGGTTTCCTATTAATACTGACCTGCGATGGAGAGGTCTTTTATACCTCACATACTGTCGAAACATACCTAGGATTTCATCAGGTAATTCAAATGAAATAAACCTTGCTTTTCTTGTTTTCCGTGTGTAAGATGTATGTGGTCACCGTAGCCGAGATAGCTCAGTTGGGAGAGCGTTAGACTGAAGATCTAAAGGTCCCTGGTTCGATCCCGGGTCTCGGCGCACTTTTTATTTGCGTTTATATTTTTCATAAATTTTAGATTTTATTCTTTTTATTCATTTCCTGTCCATCAAATCATTTCTGAAAAGTTCACTGAATTTAATAAAATTTTATAAATTATTAGTGAAAATAATATTATTCATGAGAGAAAGTTAGCACCTGCTTTGCTATGCTGTCCATTGCTTAGGGGAGACACAAAGCAAAGGGACGCCACAATTAATTCAGTCGATCATTAACTCATTTCATTTCCTCTGAACACTAAATTTAAGGCCAAATATTTGTCCTATAATTTCGTAAATTTTATATAACTTTGTTTTGATTTTCACTCTAATATTGTGTTATCTATAGTCCGATATCTGTCATCAAAGCGTTTACGAATTGGTTCACTCAGAAGATAGGGAAGAGCTTCAGAGGCATTTGATTTGGAACTCACATCTACCCAATGATCGATCATCTTTATCACTCCAAGAAGCTTTATTAGCAGGTTCATTAATAATAATAATAATAATAGGTTTTTGTCTATATCAACCTTGCTTATTTTTTCAGATAATTGCCAATTATTAGAAAGAAATTTTACGGTTAGGTTTAGATGTCTTTTGGACAATACGTCCGGTTTTTTGGTGAGTCATCTCTTATTTGATGTTAAAATCGATGGAAACCATAGATTGTCTTCATTTGAATCAAATATATTTGTGTTATGAATGAATCGCAATATTATGTGAAATGAATTATCAAATCAAACATAAGAATAGAATAAACAAAAGCAATGAAATATTGTTTGCCGTATGAGTTGAGACACATATTTAGCCGACGGTTCCATTGATCTGTTTTTTAGGGTTCAATCAATAATTGGGAGGAAACATACTCTTTGCTGATAAAAGTGAACAAAAAAACACATGAATTTTCTCTTTGAAAACCATATATTAGAGCAATACCTGAGCGCCTAAAAAAGCAGACTTAGTATAACATCCATTGATTGTGAGAGGACTGATAGCCAGCAAATATGCTCTGAACAGCAAAACCTCCCAAAATTGGAAATAACTTTATCAGAAACAAGACTCAAATCTACTCAATCTGTTCATGAGTTTGATTTGAGTCTAAATTAACTTTAGTTTTAAAGTCTTCATTAGACGACAGTTCACTTAATTTGCTTTAAGTTCTAAATTGAAAAATACTTTTAATTAATTAAATGTTTATTTTTTAGAGATTAATAAAAAGATATCATTTGAATCACACACAGAGAGAGACAGAGAATATACACAGAAATAGAAAAATAAATTTAGTTTCACATAAGAAAAGGTATAATACCATTGACTACCTTTGAAGCCACAAAATTAGAGGAGAGGGAGAGTATGAGAGAGAAGAGGCGGAGATTTTATCAAAGCTTTTCTTTTATAAAGAGATGAAACGTTAATAAAATGAGGGATAATTCGGGAGATTTTTTGAGTTGAAGAGCAAAAGTGAAAAATATTTACAATAAATTAATCGGAAAAATTCCATCAAAAAGTATTTCTCCATTTACTGACTTTTCTCTACATTTGTCTTAAAAAATGGTTTTCTCTTATATATGGATTGAAGTGAAGAACATATAAATCATTTTTATTGGTCTTAATTGAGACTTTGGTAATGACATTGTAATTCATTAGTGGATGTGTTGTTGATTGTGGCACTGGTTCCTCGAGCTCTGCCATTATTAACAATTTGTAAGCCATTTCTCTTTTGGTTTGAAAGAGGGGTCACTTAATTTCTGGTGTAAAATGTTATTAAAAAAGCGCTAAAATACTTTTATTTTTTGCGGTCGACTTTCTTATTCATTAATTCCTATTATATATTAAATGTTTTAATTAAAAATTATATAATTATATCGAAACGTTTGTCACGATTTTCATATAAAACTTTTTATATATTGTTTATTAAATCATTTCTATTGGCATTAATATTGTGATACACTTCGAGCTAAATATACTTTTGCTCTCAACTCATCCAAAGTTTATCGCTTTATTATCCACTAATCGAAGTCAAAGCCATCCAATTCATTAACCGAAGAGTTAGTCACCACTCCTCCCATTTAGAAGAGTAGCAAAACATTTGCAGATTTTTTTCATTTTTTTTGTTAAACACATTCTCTTAATTATTAGCTATAATTTTATTAATGAAATATATTTTTTTTATTAAAGTACCGAAAAAATCATTTATTCACTTTTGCTTCGATGTCTTCATTAGTTTTGAGTCTGAGATAACTGTTTAATATTTGATTCATTCAAACAATAGTTAATTAAAAGATTTTTACTAAAAGTCTATTAAAAGATTAAAATATAATAATTGCTTTTGTATTGTTTTGATACAGAGGTTAGACATTAGGGGCAGAATCAAAGTACTTCACGGCCAAAACCATAAGAGTGAAGAGCCACCTCTGGCACTGTTCGCTGTATGCACTCCATTCGGTCCGCCATCACTTCTAGAAATGCCTCAAAAAGATTCGATGTTTAAAAGCAAACACAAACTCGACCTCTCAATGGTGTCTATGGATCAAAGGGGTCGTCATCTCTTAGGATATAGTGATAATGAAATGTCCAATAAGGGAGGCTATGATCTAGTCCATTATGATGACCTGGCTTATGTGGCCAGTGCTCATCAAGAATGTAAGCAATACTTCAATTAATTCTATGACTGTTTATTTAAATTTGTTTATTTGTGAAAAACAGTACTAAAAACAGGAGCTTCAGGACTGATCGCGTATCGTCTGGTGACCAAAGATTCAAAGTGGCAGTGGTTGCAGACCAGCGCCCGATTAGTCTATAAAAATAGTAAACCAGATTTCATTTTATGCACTCACAGACCACTCATGTAAGTCATACTATTATCTCATTTAAAATGATTCTAATGTTATTTATTTGAAATAAAAGGGAAGAGGAGGGAAGGGATCTCTTAGGCAAACGAACCATGGATTTTAAGGTGACATATCTGGACGGAGGACTCGGAGCGATGACCGATCGGTCAGGTTTTCTGTCTGACAGTGATTTTATACTTCGCTGTCAACGCAGTCGTAGATATAAATCTCAGATAAGAGATGTGGTGACGACCTGTCGGTCCACCGGTAAACGCAAAATGACTTCAGGCTCTGAATCGCACCCATATTCTACCTTCGAAGAAGGCTCTAATGTTAGTGCTGTAAACGCTGCGACACACGCCGTCTCCGCCACCGGTTATCAGAACGCACCGATGTATGCCTACACCGATAATATGAACGGTCTCTCGAGTTATGCGGCGGCGGCCGCGGCCGCTGCTATGCCTCAAAACATATTCACGGCTGCAATCGATCACAATTCGCGTCCATTTTTGGCACCGGAAAACTTTTTACATTACTCTCGTCATGCATTGGGCCCGTATTACCCCGACTACCATCCCGCCGCTCAATACCCAACCAATGGATTCCTCGACCACATGAGTACGAGTCGAACTGCACACTGTTTTCCCAGTGCTTATACTCCGGACGGCGCTATTGTGAAAGAGAACTCAGTGTCTGATAAGTTGTACGGCTGTCAAATGGCCGGCGATACCAAACCCTTCTCAATGAGTGATCCCGTCGTTAACACAAACGGCAGAACTCTTTCAAAGACTTCCTGTTGTGACAGTTATATGACTTCCGCCACAACTCCCTGTAGTTTAATGAGTGCTTCGACAACGATTCAGACCATTCATCAGCCATTATTAGCCGATGCGAAGATCGCAGACATTCCATCGCATCGAAACTTTGGTCTGAGCTCTGCGCCCAACGACTGTCTCAGTGTTATTAAGCATAAGACTGGTCTTCCATTACTCACATCCAACTCAACGCCACACCGAACGGATCACAATTCGATCGACGCCAACACCACTACCTGTCCCTCGACAACGACCTCACAGTCCATTCTGTCGGCATTCAGTACTACAAATAACATCGATTCGCGTCAAAGTGTTCTAATGTGGGGAACAAACCATAACTTCAGTTCCAGAGCTAAATATGGTTTGTCTGCGGCCGACATTAAGCCAAACGAACGAGTGGTCAGTTGTAAGTGGAACGGAAGCATAGCTAATCCGAAACCACTTTCGCCACATCCATCCGTAGCACACAGTCCTTCGAGTGGTAAAGTGCCAATGAGTGTACCCATTGCCGGCTACACTACACAGCCATATGCCGGCGCAGATGTCTCTCCAATTGAGGTATGATTTCTTTAAAATAATTGTCAGTTATTACCGAAAAATGTCTTATTATTGTTATCCGAGTTTTGTTTGTTTGGCTTTTGTTTAATCATTTGCTTTGTTCTGTGTTATGATTTTGTGTAGGGATGGCAGGTTGAGACAATAGGCCACTGGCGACCCCATCTCCGTAAGTCTTCATTTTTTCATTTGATTAGTTTCTAAAATTAAATTTAATTAGAATTAAATACTTCTAATACTTCCCTCAGAATTAGTCTTTGCTTTTGAAATAAATTTTCTTAAACTGTTTCTAATATTCACTGAATTAAACAATAATTAAATCAAATAATACTTAATATTTATTTTTAAAATAATTATACTAAATATAATCAAGATACTATCACTGCCATCTCATTGAAATCCCACTCCAATTGCGTTCAATTCTGTTCTCAACTTTTTTTTGTGTTTTTTATTTTTATTTTTGAATAATAATTATTATAATAAACTAATAAATGAATAAAGAAAATTTACCATGATTATTGATTATAGCAACCCTTGGTTAAATTTGAATACTTAAGAGGCATAACAATGATCGATGGCTGCAAAGAAGTCAATCCATTACTGACGATATCGGAAGTGACAAATACTCTTCTAAACCAATGATTTTCTTCTTCACAACTGATTCCTTAAAGTGACTCCGATTTCATTCACAAATTCATTGCTTTTAATATAAATTCACTCAACATATGAGCGAACATTCATTAAATAATTGTATAATATTTGACAAATTATTGTAAATTAAATGAAATACCGGTTCAAAAGCTTTATTATTAATTTTATTCATTTAAATAATGTTTTTTTAATTAATAATTAATTAATTAATTTCTAATTTATTTTAGTGTTAGAAACAAGTGTTTGACCTCTCATTTGTTAAACTAATTGCGACAAAAAGTGCAACAATTCATTAAAAGTCAAATAATTGTAACAATAAAATGAGTGATCATTTGAGAAGAGCGTCAAACAGAGTAACAGTAACAGTAACAGTAACATGGTCATTTTCATGTCAGTCAATCATATTTATGTCTATATGTGCTGTTCAATGATTTTCTCAGAGAATATTAAAATAAGTTATCTATAAAAATGTATTTAAAAATTTGACCCATTTTTCAATCAAATGGTTTTTTTGTCGGAAAGTTATGAAAACCTTTCAATCATTTGAAAGGCTTTTCGACAAAAGAATAAAGTTTTTAGAAATAAGACATTCAGTGATTTAATAGACATTAAATTGTTTATACTTTTTCCTCATTTATATCAAATGATCTAAATTTTGTCATAATTTTTTGAAAAAATCCTTTTTATAAATTGCACCAGGGCAGCTTTGATCAGCATCTAAAAGACTATTTGACTGATTGGTCAGTATTATTGCTTGATAATAATGCCACACAAAACAAAAAACAAACAGGGTTGTAATTATATATACCAGTGTATATATATATATAGCAGTAAATAAAATGAATTTAATTCTGATCGTTTTAACCTTGATCAAACTATTTATTTGTTATGATATCAAGTTTTATTAAATTGGATTCAATTGTTAACAGATGGACAGCACAACAGCACAGCATAAGTCTCATTACAAATGAGTAAATGTGTTCGCAATTGATATGTTTTCAAACAAATATTATTAAATAAAAGTTTAAATGAATGGAATTGAGTCAATCATATTGTTGTGCTCTATCTATAAGTGATTAACTAATTGATCTAGTTCATATATTGAATATAGTGAATAGAATGTTGAATAAGTGAAAGCCTTAAGCATCAAAACCCGAGGGTTGGATTACCACTTCTTAATCTAAGGCTTATTCCAACGATCGGACTTCAAAGCTAAATGCTTTTCAATTTGCTTGCTTATATTAATTATTAAATTGATCATGGTAAGAACGTGGCCGCAACTGATCAAGAATCACAAGAGAGATAGATTCTTATAGAGTTTTAAATATCACTTTATAAGGCTCACTCTCTCCAGTGTTTCATTATCAGGAACAGTTTTAACAGAAATCACTTACAATTTGCTGATTGTTTGCTGATTATTGCCATTAAATTTAAGTCCTTTAAAGTTATAATGAGTTGTGATTAGGAGAGACTCAATTTGTAGTATAAATGAAAAGATGTGAACAACTTTTGCATCGATTCAATTCAATTTATCGATGCATATGTTTTGTTGAGAATCAGCCAAATATGTGATTCTCTCCGCTTTTTATTGCATTCAAAGTCAAGTGTTATTAGAATTAATGGCAATTAAAAAGTGATTCTTCTGTTAAATGTTTCGGTCAAATGTTTTCTGTTTTCTATTTTGCCTTTTATTCTGTTTTTCAAAGCAATCGTTTGGCAATAAAACGCTTTAATAACTTTTAATATCTATTAAGTGAACACTCATTCAGTAATTACCACCTTTTGATTGAATTTTTTTCGATGTTTTCATTTTTTTTAAAACGAAAGCAAATCATATTTTAAACCAAAACGTGGAACCACTGAAAACCGCTGCTAATGAACTGAAAATGATATTCATTTAAAATTAGGAAATGTTGACTCAAATTTTATCTCAAATCTTCAATTTTAGCTAAAATTAAGTATATTTTAGGTTAAATTCAATTAATAATAAAATGAATGCTTTAATATTAAACTCTTAATTATTTTCAGTGAAAAACTAGTTTAAGATAACCATTGAGTGCACCAAAACTAAAGTTATTTAATTTAAAGTTTTACCAATTTTTTTCTAAACTTCAGAAAATCTTTTATTGAATAAATAAATTATTTATTGAAGTAAATGAAAATAATTAAAAAAATTTTAAAATACAAATTAATTTCAATTCTATTTATTTATCACTAATTTAAGAAGGAATTTAATTTAACCAAGTACAATTTAAGCACTTGCTATTGATACTAGACTAGTAATTTTGACCATGTTAATTTAATTAGAAAAGTAGATAACTAAAACATAATTTTGTTAATTGTGTTTTAAAAAAGTTTTTAATAACTTCTACAAATGAAATTAATTGCAATTAAACTAATTTTTATATGATTTGAAAATTTAATGTTTGAAGTGTTTTATGTTTGTCTGCCATCTATTGATTGATTTCATAACACAAAACACATATTTTTGTTTTGATTTCTGTTTTGGTTTTTGTTTTCACTGATTTTTTGATATTTTAATGTTTTGTCTTTAATTTAATTTAATTTAATCGAAAATGTCTTCAATCAAAGCCTTAATCAGAAGAGACATCAATCCATTAATTATTTATATAATTATCTGAAAAATTAATTTTGTTTTGAAGTGATTTAAAGCCCGAAAACTGAAAACTTTGGGATTTTTGAATCACAAAAATGATTATAAAAAAGAGCGAAGTATTGAAGTATTGATTTATTTAATACTCTTTTAATTTATATATTTTTCTTCTTTTGGATGATTAAAGTGATTACCAGAAGAAACAAAACACTTATAAACTGTTCCACAAAAAAAGTTTTGGATAAAATCCGGAAGAGTTTGACTTTTATTGATTGAATCACAACTTAAAAACGGCGTTCACTACG
>JAQFZM010002183.1:0-14639 GCA_034695785.1 Galumna obvia | reverse complement strand
TGAATCCATTAATTCTTTTCAGCGGAGATATTATGGCGCCATCAATAAGTGGGTCCACTCATGAGTCAAACATTTTTAAAACTAATTTATTCCTAATTTATACAAACAGTGAGTACTTTCACTAAAGGAGAACAAATGGTTCCCGTTTTGAACGCACTGGACATCGATTGTGCACTTTTTGGTAATCATGAGTTCGGTATGTATTCCATTGCATTGCATTCGTTTCCATTTAAAAGATATAAATTTCTAAAATGTTTAACAGATTTTGGTGTCGAACATCTCGAGTCGTTCATAAGAAGGACTCCCTTTCCGTGGATTATAAGTAATGTTTACGACAATCGAACTGAACGTCCGATCGCTAACGGATTGATTCAACACTTCGTTGAAAGAAATGGCAAAAAGGTATCACTCATTCATTTCTAACAAAATAACTAATAGTTTTGCTCAAAGTTTGGAATAATAGGATTAGCAGAAGAACAGTGGGTCTCAGAAGTGATTGACCATCGATTCACTTATAAAGACTTTGTATCGGAGGGCAAACTATTGGCCAAACATTTAAAAGAAAAAGTATTGACTTTTTTTTGTAAAAGTTTTTTATTAAATCTTTGAATAAAATCAGGAAAACTGTAATTTCGTGATCGCATTAACTCATATGCGTTGGCCTAATGACAGACTATTAGCCCAAAGTGTTCCCGAAATCGATCTAATATTGGGCGGACACGACCACGACTACCAAATCAGACAAATTAATAACATTCTATGCGTTAAAAGTGGAACTGATTTCAGACAATTCAGTAAAATAGACATAAAATTCTTCCCTTTTTCTGATAAATTTGAAATCGAATGCAAAGAAATATCTGTTAATTCATTTGACTTCGAAGAAGAACCGAAACTCAAACAAGAATTGGAAAAGTATTCAATTGTTGTCGACTCACAAATGGACACAATTTTGTGTCACATAAACAACGAAATGGACGGTCGGTTCGCTTCCATTCGCAGCAGAGAAACAAATTTAGGGAATTTGATTGCAGACATAGCTCTGGTCACTTCTGGAGCCGATGCTGTGCTCTTCAATTCTGGAATGTTTAGAAGCGATCAAATCCATCCGAAGGGGGACTTCAGGTTCAGAGATTTGGTTCGTATTCTACCGATGATGGATGAGTTGGTTATTCTTAATATTACCGGAAAACAATTGTTGAGAGCATTGGAGTCCGGACTAACCCATTGGCCGACACTCGACGGAAGATTTGCCCAAATCTCTGGCATTCGATTCAGTTTTGATCCAAAGAAATCTATCGGCACTCGAATTGACCCAAATTTTATTAGAATTGGAAATAAAGACTTAGATTTAGAGAAAATATATAAACTTCTGACCGAAGAATTTCTCCGTAAAGGAAAGGATGGATATACTGTTCTCACCGAATGTGAAGTTGTGGTGAGCGCTGAGCAGTGCCTCAATATCTTAACTTTAGTTAAGAATTATTTGGAATCAATCGCCGCACAAAACACTCAAATTCACGACAATAATAATGAAACAGAAAAGAAGGCAATCCTTTGCACTTGTCTTCAAATGAGTGCTCACAAACCGGAGTTATTGTCTTTGGACTCCGATTTACGCAAATTAGAGCCCAAAGTTGACGGACGTATCACTTGTTTGTTAGACTAAAGGGTTAACGAAGGGCTGACCCCTCGTGTGATACATATTCTACTTAACGTTAAATCGAAACTCAAATTATTCGCTTCAGAACTAAAAGTATTTCATTTAAATAAATTATATAATTTTTAATTATAATTAATATATAATATATAAAAGTTATTGTTTTAATGTAAAAATTTATTTATTGTTAAATAGTTTTGTGTTTTTGTTATTCAAATTAAAATAAATTTTAATTAAAAACTTTTGACTTTAAGTGTACCGAACAGACCCTCACAGACCCTCACAGACTGGAACACATCAATCAGATTAGAACACTTAAAACCCTATTTCTCTTATAAATCTACAAACAATTAAAAACAATAAACGATAAAAATTAAATATTTATTTCAAAGCATTTAATTATAATCGAAAACAAAAACAAAGGCTTCAACTCATGAGAGGTCTTCCCATTGAATACTTTCATCGTTTTCTATATTTTTGTTGAGTTTGCGTCCAATTATATCAAAGAGACGATTGGCTGCAATACCGACCGGTTCCGCAACTTTTATATCAATCAAATCCAACGAAAGGGTCGTTCCTTCAGATAAGAATTGTTTGGCGACAATAGATTTCCCGAGTTTTCGATAACAACTGAATTCGGACTTTTGTCTGCACTTCGGTTTTGGGTCCAAAAGTGAGACTTCAATGTTTCGAATTCCAGTAATCAATTGATGGAACTCTTGGGGTTCCAGAGATGACGAGTGATCCGTTCCTTTCATTGTTTTATCTAAAGTCATGTGACGTTCCAATACTTTGACGCCCAGAGCGACGGCACCGATACTCACTTGTGTTCCCATTTCGTGTCCACTGTATCCAATCACTGCTTCCGGAAAAGAAGTTTTAAATTCATTAATTACTGAAAGATTGATGTCTTGGAAAGGAGTGGGATATGCGGACACACAATGCAAGAGACAAATCCTTTTATTATGAGTTGATATCAACTGATATGCAGTCTTAACGACATTCATGTCATGCATTCCTGTCGACACAAATAAAGGTTTGTCTGTTTGTGAGGCAGACATAAGGAGAGGGTAATTATCGACGTCTCCGCTCCCGATCTTAATAAACGGTAAATCAATTTGAGATAAAAATTGTAAAGACTTTGAGTCCATCGCAGAAGCGGTAAAAAGAATGCCTTCATTTTGAGCGTAATTTTTAAGATATAAAAACTGTTCGTTTGTGAACTCAAGAAATTTCTTGTGTTCGCCATAAGTATTACCCCACGAATGGATACTATCGTAGGGACGACACAAAGCTTTGGCGTTGAATTTAGAGTTGAGATCACTTTTTTGAAACTTAACACAATTGACGCCAATTCTATGTCTGCACTCACTTATCATTTTAGTTGCGATATCGACACTTCCGTTGTGGTTCTGACCGCATTCCGCCACAACAAAACACGGCTCACAACCGCCCACTCCATGTCCGCCATTCAGTTCAAACCCTTTTGACATTTTTGTGATTATTTCTAAAAAATGTGTAAAATTTGTAAACAAATAATAGTTTCTATGTTTGAAAAAACACTTCAATTCAATCAAAGTTTTGTCTTTTTTGTGCACTTTTTGAGTCAAAATTTTAGTTAAATATTTAGTCTTTAGTTTTCTTTCTTTTCTTCAGTTGTTTGAGAAGTAGTGACTGTTTTGTTGAGTTCTTCTCTTCGTTTTACTTGAAATGAGACGATTAGACGACAGCAAAGCATTAAAGTAAAGACAATCGACGGCGCGATTCCTATCAAATCAAAAGTTAATTAAGAAATAAATGAATGAATACTTACTCTCGAATTTGTCTCCAATCATATAATGAGTATAAATACCACCGAATGTTATAAAGAGAAGAATAACGTTCGCCACTAATTTGATTCTTCCCGGAATCAAAGCCAACGCCAAACCGGACATCAATTCGAGCCAACCCGTCATCAGTCGATAGTATTTTGCCGACACTTTAAAGCCTAGAGTTGTGGCCAAAGGGACTACTTTTGAGTACTGAACAAATTGTCTTCTGATTTCTCTATGCATTTCCCGATTGATTTGTTGACTCACTTTTATTGATCCCATAAACACAAAAAATATTCCCAGAAATAGAGATAATGTGGTCAACACTATTGAACCCATTCTTCATTCAATAACCACTTGTTTTGAGTCAAATCAAAATCACTACAATTTAACTGATTTCACATTTAATGCCTTTTCTTAAACTAAATTAAAATATCTTTTAAACAAATAATAAATAAAATTAAAATAATTTATTGAAATGATTTGAGACTCAAATTTTGAGACAATCTTTCAATAAATCGTTAAAAATCTTTTGGACTTTCATTCATGACTTTTAGGCAATTGATTAGTATTGAGACCTAATGAAGACAAATGTTTAAAAGTACCAAATCGTCCGTTGAATCTCTTTTTTACTCAATATTGAAGTCTAAGTTTAGCCTATAATCAGATCAATAGCAGAGAAGAGACCAACCAATCAGTTGTGAGAACTCTTCACAACTCATCACAACTTTTTGAAGAGTTTTTATAATAATTTTTATCTTTTATTCTGTTCACAACTCTTTCTCTTTTATTATTTTTTACTCATTTTTCAATTAAATAACTTAAGTGTTAATCATTTCATATCTTTTGAAAAAAAGTTATTTAGTTTTAAACTAAACTCAAGAAAATAGTCTCTAAAATATAAGCTATAATTCAATGGTTTTATTATTAGTGAGTCATTACTTTCAGACAAATTAATTGTACGAAGAATTTGTTTGAAAATTGCGGTCAAATCTTAAGTTTAAGTGTTAAAGGATTGCGATTGAAGTGAGGATTGGGTCAAAAGAGTGTCTTTCCCTCCTTTCAAGTGATCGTCAGAGTAAACGTTTTGACGATTTTGACGGTTGCGCTGAAATTACAACTTTTATAAACAAGTTTTAAGTAAAACCATAATCACTAGAGTTAACGTTAACACAATAAATATACAGTGTATAGGTGTATATAAATGTATAGGTTCTAGCAATTAATAGCTAATTATAAAGTAATGAACAAGCACAATTCATTATTTTATTTACTTCTAATACAATTTTGTTGTCTAATTTGAAGTGAATATTATTTTCATGTTAAGTAAGTTTGGGTACATTAGTGTCACTCTATATAAGCCTTGTCTGACATTTTGTGAGTTGTGGTGACGTCAGCCCCGACTCTCTTTCGCCGATATTTATGTAAACAGAGAACAGACGCAACACAAGTGAACACAAGTGAACACAAGTGAACGCAACTCACAGACGATGAGACGCATGTGTTGAACACGTCTTTGATTTGAGCGTATTTTCTACGAAACACATTTGAATCATGTCTTCGGGTTATAGTCTGGAGGAGTCGAACGCCGATCGAAATGTAGAGATTTGGAAGATTAAGAAACTCATCAAAAGTCTTGAGGCCGCGCGCGGGTCAGTACTCCTACTCTTTGTTCTTCACTTTGATCTAATGTCTTGTTTACAGAAACGGCACATCAATGATATCACTGATAATTCCACCTAAAGATCAAATATCTCGAGTGTCGAAGATGTTGGCCGACGAGTTCGGAACCGCTTCAAACATCAAAAGTAGAGTAAATCGTTTGTCTGTTTTGGGCGCAATTACTTCAGTTCAGCACAGATTGAAATTATACACAAAAGTACCGCCAAATGGTTTAGTGATTTATTGCGGAACTATTGTCACCGAAGAGGGAAAAGAGAAGAAAGTGAACATCGATTTCGAGCCCTTTAAACCAATTAACACATCTCTATATCTCTGTGATAACAAATTCCATACGGAAGCACTCTCTGCACTCTTAGCCGATGACAACAAATTCGGTTTCATTGTTATGGACGGCAACGGAGCTCTTTTCGGTACTCTTCAGGGAAACACTCGTGAAGTTCTCCATAAATTTCCGGTTGATCTGCCAAAGAAGCATGGTCTGTTCAATGACAAACAATGACAAACACTCTCCTCTCTCTCTCCTCAATACTATTGTCTTATTTATTGTTTGACAGGACGTGGAGGACAGTCAGCCCTTCGTTTCGCTCGACTACGAATGGAAAAACGTCACAATTATGTACGAAAAGTGGCAGAAGTGGCGACACAACTCTTTATAACTAATGACAAACCAAATATATCGGGACTAATACTGGCCGGAAGTGCAGACTTCAAGGCAGAGCTCAATCAGTCAGATATGTTTGACCCGGTCTGTAGTCACTCATCAATTGTCAACTATTTATTCCTTAATCACTAACTTTTGTTTTATTTATCCCTAAAAGCGATTACAAACAAAAGTATTAAAATTGGTTGACGTCTCATACGGTGGAGAAAATGGTTTCAATCAGGCGATAGAACTCTCGGCTGAAGTCTTATCTAACGTTAAGTTTATTCAAGAGAAGAAACTGATCGGTATTTTATTGAAAACAATTTCTATTTAATAAATGACATTATTTTTGATGTTTAGGTCGTTATTTCGATGAGATATCTCAGGACACCGGAAAGTATTGTTTCGGTGTTGAGGATACACTCAAAGCACTAGAAATGGGTTCCGTTGAGATTCTAATTGCGTGGGAAAACCTGGATATTATGCGATTTGTTTTAAAGAACGCCAACACAAATGAAGTAAAAATACTTCACTTAACGCCGGATCAGGAAAAGGATAAAACACATTTCGTTGATAAAGAAACGGGCGTTGAATTAGAACTCCTCGAATCACAGCCTTTACTGGAATGGCTCGCAAACAACTATAAACAATTCGGCGCAACCCTTGAAATCATTACTGATAGGTCTCAGGAGGGCTCACAGTTTGTAAAGGGTTTTGGCGGTATTGGAGGTCAGAACTATTCTCTTTTATTCTTAAATAAATTGGTCTCAACTTTTATGAAATTTTAAGTTAAATATTGTTTTAAATAACTTTTAATGAATTTCTTTGAAGTGAGTCTTTGAACCAATTTTTTTCACTATTTTTGAGTTCAAACAAAGTATAAATTGGTTTCAAAACTCTATAAAAATTGTATTTCGTGTTTATAACTAATATCCAGTGATATCGCACAGACATGTGTTGGAATGTGGGGTTCGCATACGATATAAATATTTTCAATGACACACTTCTATAACGATAAGGGATTTCTCTTTAAAAGTTTTTCGTCATTTGAGTCATATATTTACTGAACGAATCAATTAATGAATTTTTTAAATTCAATTCAATAAATTTTCATTAGAGATTTTTTTAGAAGTATTATTCAATTTTGAGTCAACCCTTTCCTTATGACCCCTGTTTTAGAATAAGTGTTTTCATTGATTTCGTAGTTTTTTAAACATTAGATAAGATTAATGACTATTTGAAGGCGTTTTGAGTCTATTTTTTATTTTATTTGAGAACTTTTATTAAATGTTTGAGTTTTGGAGAAAATCCTTCAAATTATAAGTAATTTCTAAGATATTTGATTTCAACTAATTTCTTGAAAACATATTATAATTCGAGTCATTCTGAGCTCATATTTCCAAACAAACGTTGATTTAATTGAAATTTTGGGTTAAATATAGAAAATTTTAGAATAAATCAAAAAATTGTTGCAATAATTAGTTAGTCGTCGACTGAAAGCAATTAAAAATAAAATATTTGATAATCTTATGATTAGACACAAAATTTTGAGTTTATTTTTTTAACGAATCATTAGATTAATAGGTTTTTCATTAAAGTCAAAGTTAAAACTAATTTTCAATTTAAACAAATCATTAAAACTAATAATTGATTTACTTTTTAGGTATTCTTCGATATAGAGTTGATTTCCAAACATTAGATTTAACGGACGGTTTTGATGATTTCCCCGATTTGGACGATTTTTAAACAGAATTATTTTCTTTACATTTAAGACCCAATTGTTTCGGGATATTCGCCGAAATCAAAAGTCCCGAACAATTAGTTTATCGATTTTATATTATATATGAATTCCTTCAGTGAAGGAAAGCAAAGATATTTGAGTGCAAAACAAAATAAATATCTTATTGTTTATAATTCGTTCATTTATTTAATTTATTTTTAGATAAATTAATGGATTTATAAATTGATTTTTTGAATTAAAAGTTGTTTTTCTATTTAATACTTCATTGGAATGAAATCTTCTCTCATTTTGAAGACTTAGAGAAGTCTCTAATCTATGAATTCATGATTTTTTAGTTCATTTATATTCTGTTTATTTAAGTCCCGGTTTTCATGAGTTCAAGAAGACATCCGACGGCACCGAAATAGCCCTCGTGTTCAAGAAATAGGGCTTTAAGTGTTCCGTCAGACCAGAAGTCCATCGCATACGACAGTAATTTCATCGATATTTCGTTAACGCGAAGGAAATTTCCAACGAATACAACCCTTTCTATGCCTTCATTGAGAGCACACATTCTTGCAATGGATCCGATGTTATTAGTTATGGTAACTAAGGTAGCTCTGGCCAAATCTGATGGACTCGTTTGCATTCTCTTGTCCTGAGAACACATATTCCCAAAACTATAGAAAGAATGACAAGAATTAGTGACAACATTTCAAACATATAATAGTTATGTAAACCTCGAGGCGACGATATCTCCACTTAAACCAAACTTTCTATAATCGCCGCCATATATATCGCGAACCAATTTATCGACTTTAGTTGAGTCTCCGTCTGCGGCCAATTGTATGGCGTCTTCAAAAGTTTCACAACCAGTGAGTAAAGCACATAATCCGAGGAAAGTTCCGCCGCCTATACTCGAACCGCTCACTCTTTTATATTTGTCCGGAGAATAAACCGCTAAAATACTAACTCCGGACCCAATATTGACGACAAGGAAAGGGTAGGGATGACTGAAATCATATGGAGTTTTGGCGCACTTTTCCTGATTTAAGGGTTCCTTAAGATAATAGCATTCGTGTTGATTATAGGCCTCAATATAGTGAATGCCATGAATTAGTGAATCCAATTCATCGAATTTATGTAATTCCAGATTCACTTCACGTTTAAAGTCGTCCTCAAATTTAATAGCTCCTCCACCCGTTGCACATATAGTGCTCTCCATATATGCTATACCTTTAGATTTGGCCAATTTTAAGAATACCGGCATTTCTGATGTCGGAAAACGTATGAAATGTAGTGTTCCGTATCTGTTATTAATACAACAGTTATCCATTTGGAGATAAACATCTCTTTTGCCGGTCTTTCCGTACGCGGCGTTTCGTTTCAGATAATGTCTGATCTTTTTTAATGTTTCCAATTCTGAGTTAATCTCATCAACAGAACTGTCCGTCGGTTCGAAATAAACTAATTTGACTAAAGAGCCCCCGATATCCATTCCAAACCACGGCATCGGCGGAAACGCTATACATATGTATATTTCATTATAGAATCTGAGTTATGGTTTCTTTATTTTAAGCAAATGGTGTGCACTTACGCGACCCAAACACCTGATTATTGGTCGATATGTTGCCATTAATTGATGTCATCATATTAGAGATCAATTCCTTCTTCTTCTTGACATAACTCGGCCGACGGTAAGGGTTTATGAGTGGCGTTGAGTTATGACAATACCTGTCATTCAATCCAAACAAATGATTATTATTTCATTTCGTTTTTTAAGAATTGACTCAAATTTCAAGAATACTAACACTTAAGAGAAGAATCTCTGATTTCAATAAAACCAATATTTTTATATTTTTAAATAAATAAACTGTAAATTAGTTTAACATTTGATTTATATATAAATTAAGAGTCGACTCAAACAAATTCAGATAATTTCGAGTGTTTTTTGATAAAAGTATTATTAAATGATTTAAATCAATGTTTTTATGAATTTGTATTAAAACACCAAATATTTGAAGCCCTCAGCGATACTCAAAGGGAGGAATTATAGTCCAATTGAAGCAAATTTTTGCCACATTTTAAAGATATTCAGAGAATTTATTTGTAAACAATTTTTTATGTGATTTTTATTTAAATTAATTCAAAGTCTTAATTAAGTCAAATATAATTGCGATAAATATATACTTGAAAATAGTTCTAGGTAAACTAAATTTTACCATATCTTCAATTTGGTCAACAATTTAACGAATGTTTAAATTAAAATCCCGTTTATAGTAATGCCGTTATATTTGTGGTCAAAACAAATGTATTGAACGCATGTCTGTCTCAACATTTAAAGATTACATTTGTTTACAGTTTTGGGTTTCGTTCAAAACTGAAAATGCATTTCAATGACTCATCCCTTTAGTTATCAAAAGTAAAGAATTGATTCCAAAAATTCTAATCATTTGATTGAAAATAAATGAAAGACTCTTTTATCCAAATAATAAACAAAGAGATGTTGACCTCACAATTGTACTCATAATTACTTATTAATTAAAATATTTATACGAAACCTCTTTAAACAAAATTCATTTAATTGAGAACTGCTTTTAGAATAAAATTTGTGTCATTAAAATGAATGAAATGTCAACCCTTTTGTAGGCTCTTCTCCTAATCAGTGATAAATGAAATACTGATCGACTCCTGACAACTATTTTCGGATTTAAAATTGAAATACTTTTACAAAATATATGAAAACATTCAAAAATAAAGGAAACAATTTATCGATTCATTTACTTTCAAATTAGTTTTAAATTCAAAGTTTGCGAAACATTAAAAAAAATAATGAAAAAAAACTTACTTAACATCCATTTTATGGAATTTTTTAGAAATTTAATAACTTTTACTCAAAATTTGGTTTCAGTTTTTGCAGTAAAACTTGAAATGAAGTGAACTTTCAAACTATTGAACGCAAAACAATCTTTAGTTCGCTTTTAAACTAAGTCTTCGATAACTATTCCGGAGTTTCCGATAAATCAAATCAAATGATGTGATGTCAGACTTGTGTTTGAGTTGTGTTAAGAGTTGTATTAAGTGTTGCAAATGTTTTCATAATATAATCAGTTTTTACTTTTGCTAACAATTTCTGTTTATATTGAAAGCCATTCATTTGATACAGTTTTCACTTAAAAGTTATAAAAACTTTTTGGGAATGATTTTCTAGTGAACACCTGAACACCTGTCCGACAGATATTCCAATGGAAACACCTTTCGATATGTGATTCACGTGAAATGACTTACTTTACTCTCAATGGAATTACTTTTCATATGTTATATAAACAGTCGTCCAATCATTTAATTAATTCATTTTTTAATCATTTTATGATTATTTGAAACACAATCTGTGCTCAACTGTTTCGCATACTTTGCATTAGAATCGCGAATCCTTATCATCTAATCTAAGGAATATCTAAACTATAAAGTTATGAACAGATTTGCAAATATTTCATAATTATGTTTGAATTACACAATTATTGTCTAAATTATGGGTTTTTTTAAATTGACAGAACATTACTTATTGTTGACAGCAATAAATAGAACCAAATGTATTCAGTTTTTTCCTTAATTTTAAAAAATATAATAAATTAATTTTTATTATTACTAAACTTTAAGTTATTAATAACTTATTATTTATATCATAAAATATTGTCTATAAATTATAGTTTAATAATTAAACTTTAATTAATACAATTATAATGTTAAAGTGTCATTTAAGTATCATGCTCATTTACTGCTCATTTACTGTTCATTTACTGTTCATTTACTGTTCATGTGCTGAAATTTGTAATTCATTTGTAATTAATTTCTTATCAAATTTCAGTGGACTTTAATTTTAATGTTTAAAGATTTTTATATACAATAAATAAATGATAAATTCTAATAAATTGAACTTAAATAAATAAATAGCCTTGCTATATTAGCATCTAAATTACATTATGCTCAAGAAATTCTCTAATTTGAGACAAATTGTATTGAATTAAAAAAAATTATTTCAAAAAGTGTTTAATATCTTAAAAAATATTAAATTTTAAATTAAAATTTATTAATACTTACATTGATTTCATTTATGCAAATATTATTCTATTATTTAACGAAAGTTTCAATTATGCGAAAGTTATTTCCAAATGAGTCTAATGTCATGTCATTGAAATTTAAAAGAATTTCAATTTTCAATGAATTTCATTCACAGATTTGAAGAAAATCATAAAATTGGGTTAAATTAAATTAAGACAAACAAATATCCGGGTTTAGAATTAGGCGAATCACTCATCCATTAAAACTTTTAATGATTAAAAACTTTTAATTAAAAAACTTATACTGTTTTTTAAAAAATTAAACACAATTTGAGCTCAAATTTTTCTCTTTATATATAAATGAGAAGTATAACCATGATAACTTTAAAGTAGACATTTTAATATTAGAACAAATTTATGGGTAAAACATTTCTATTTCTTAAGAATGAATTTATTTGAAAACTTACTCTCTTTTTATCATTTCGTCGATTAATTGTTAACAAAAATAGACACCAATTGAAACAATTTTAACACAAATTCATATAATTGTGCGAAACATCAAAATTATTGAAATAACAAATCAATTCAATAATCAAATGCCCGGAAGAATAGGATGTCCTCGTTATGAGAATCTATACCACTATATGAATGAGAATTCTGTTTATTAACAAAACGTTTTTCAACTTTTCGATAGATATTATGAAATCATATAAACGAAACTCTTTTCTCAATATTACTTGAATTTTATCAAAACTTTCCTCTAAATAAAAAAATTAATAAAATGTCCTTCAAATTAATTCATCGCTTTTTTAAAAATAAACTTAAAAACAAACGATAAGATTGTGTTAAAGCGATGATATCCTGTAAGAAATTGCCTCAAATAGTCGAACGACTGGTTGTATGAATACATTAACCGCAAAATGTCATCAAATTTTCCAAAAATTCCCCAAAAACTCGGATTTAAGATAAAAATGCAATGAATTTATTTTTCATCAAAAAGTTATTTATTTCGAATTATTTTTTTTTAAATTTTGAAACAAAAAAAAATATAGTCTTTAATCAATTAAATAAAGAATCGTTTGAATTGAATCACAGAAAACGAATTTCTTAATCTTTTAGAACGAAATTAATAATTTTTCTATTAATATATTTGTGATGACAGATACTTTGACCATGATACTTATTATAGATGGTATAAATGACTTGTTATAATAAAATTCCATTTCATAATAATTAAGAAATTTTAATAAATTATAGCTTAAAAGCTCTAAATTTAATGTAAAGTATAGTAAAACCTCCAAAGAGTGAAAATTTGGGAATTAGTTCACTTATAATGGATTTTAATTAATTGGGACACAAATTATGTATACAAATGAGAGATTTTCAACCTTTTGAGGGTTCACTCTCTGGAGGTCTAACTGTATCGATAACCATAGAAAGAGATATTTATAGTTACAGGTATAACCCTTATAAATCTCTAAATATAAAAGAATTGTCCTTTCTCATCACTGATTTAAAATAAATAAATTATGATATTTTGATTACAAAAACTAATTTTTAAGAAAATCTTTAAATTTTGATTTTTTCGATATTTAAGACAAAAATTATATTTAAAAAAAACCAAAAATATTTAAACTAGACTAAAATACAAAAAAGAAAATGTTTGGCCACTTTTATCAGTTGAGTCCTCCATTCAAACCCTTCTTCGAATCGAGACTTTTTGACTCAATTTGTTGGCCAACAATCGGGTATTATATCGACGATAGAATATAATTCAAATCAAATCATAAAAAGTTTTGTTTTTAAGAAAATATAAAATATTTTTTTAGACAACAATTTCTTCTTTTATTCGAATCGGAGATCAAATGAATAAAAAATATAAGAATTCATTGTAATCTGTTCCGGATATCAATGAATTCGAGGGAAATGTTTTGAAAAGTTCTCATCCGTTACTCATTTGTTGAAAACTTTGTTTAAGAGCTAAACCAAACTCTGGATTATTCGGATCTAAATCGAGGGCCGCTTTCATATCATTAAAGGCTTTTTCAAAGTTATCTAAAAATTGTGACAAATATTCAATGAATTAATACTTTAATTAATTTGAAAACAAACTCATTCTGTAATGAATAGTTCCTCGATTATAAAAGGCGACCGCAAGAGTCGGGTCTATTTTAAGGGCTATCGTGTAGTCATCGGCGGCTAAATTGAATTCAACGGATTTGTAGTAAAGAAAACCCCTTTCGTTGTAGAGAAGAGCCAATGATTTTTGTCTAAAAAGACATTAAAATCAATGGTTTAGAAGTGTTTCAAACTTACATTTCTTGTAAATCATCCAATTTTTTTGTGTTTTGGTTTAAATCTTCACAAGTTTTTAATCGATTGATTGTGTCTTCAATTAATTGATTCAATTTCTTCAAATTTTCTAACATTTTGTCTCAAAATAAACATAAATTCAAATCTAAGAGTTGTTTCAAATTGTGATACAAATGATTTCAAATTATTCAATACAATCGACAACAGTTTCAGAGCTGATGTGTTTGTAAACAATTTTATTTATGTTGTCATAGAAACCAGACTTAAGTAATGGAAAAGTGAATACAAAAACACTTTACAATTAAAGTTTACAATTCTTTTAACTAAACTTTTATAAATCATTTTAATATACAAATAGAAAATTCCCAAAAATGTTTGACATTAAAGTGAAGTCAAATAAAATCAAAACTCATAAAAAGCGATCACTTTATCAAAAAGTTTTAAACCGATCGCTCAATAAAATGAGTTCTATAGACCCCAATAGTATTAAATCTATAATTAAAGTGATTGTCAAGAAGTTAAACACTTTAGCCTTTCTCTCCTCTTCAGTACACAATCGGTAAGTAATACTAACTATGAGTTGTCAACCAATACATCAAACAATTGTCATATCTATTGCCCGCACTTATTATGTTTATTATCATTGAATTCATTGATTTAATCAAAACTTTAACTATTATCTGATAATCGAATTAAAGGACAAACCGAATGATCCCCAACCGATTGTACCCCAAACCCGATAACTGCCAAA
>JAQFZM010002182.1:0-14643 GCA_034695785.1 Galumna obvia | reverse complement strand
TCGGCTCCTTTAGCCATCTATGCTGTATAGTAATATAGCGCTGCTATATATGATGAGGGATTAGCACTCCCAAAACAAAAGGATTGAAATAGTATAAGATATTTACTATTGAGAATTCTGGAATTAACGCTTCCAGTTATATAAAATAAATATATTTATAAAAATTTAATATATTTTAAATAAAATATATAAAATTCAAATATATTTATAAAATTTAATATATTTTAAATTAAATATATGCAATTCGATAATTATCAAATTTTTTAAAAATAATAAAATAAAATGATAAATTTAAAATTGACTTGTCTATTCATTAGTATTTAAAAATAATTAATTTTTCTTAAAATAGTTTATTAAAGAAAATAGTCGACCTGTAATTAATTAAAATTACTTGACCTAAAATGCACTTATAAGACAAAATTAACCTTTTAACTAAAAATAATTACAATAAACTACTCTGTAAAGCTTATATTAACCAAAATAAACCTTTGGCCTGTAAAAAATGAAAATAACTTGATCTATAAAGCAATTATAAGACATAATTAATTTATAAACTATAAACAATGACTATAACATAGAGCTTTTATAAGACGAGATAACCTTGACCTCTGATCATATATAAAAAATTTTTAACCCATCCAATTATGACAAAATCGACTTTTGGACCGAAAGGATAAGCCAAATAAGTGTTGTAGGTCAAGTTTGTTAACATTTGGCTTATCATTCCGATCCAAAGGTCGATTTTGTCTTATAATGGGATGTTATCTACTGTAATATATTACTTAGATCAGAACTAACCAAACATGTATCCAATAGAAACAAATTGTTGCCATTTCTTATACATGACTTTATTAAGTTATTTACATTAGTAACCTCTTGCTTGGATACTTGAATGTTTTGGTCAGCTCTGATTTAGATAGAGAAATTTACGCTGAAATCAAAAATTTATATATGATTCATATATTTTTAATTTTTAAATAAATGATATTTTGAAAGTGAGAAATATATTAAATAATTTTTTTTTAATTTATTCAAATTCCATTGTGATAATAAAAATCAGCGTAAAGTTTTCTACCGAATCCATATCTTACATTACTAAATTTCGATAAATAAATTTTTGAAGCTTTTGCCAAAAATAGTGTCTTGGCGGTTAATTGACCTTTTTACAATTTACATGATGATTATAAAATTTTAAACAAGTTTATTAATATGTCTATAAAATTATAAATAACATCAATAAATATTTTAAAATTAATGAAAAATTTTTAAAATTTCACTATTTCAAATTATTTATTTAACTTTTGAGAAAATTAAATTACATTTATAAGGAAAAATTCTGGGTAGATATTTTTTAAAATAATGAAAACATATTTAATCTAGCTCATTTAGTTCTAAAGCTACATTTGTTCAAAAAGTCCAACATTGTTCTGCGGTTAAGTTTATATAGAATAAAAATATTTTTTAATAGAATTATTTAATTTAATTAAAAACTTATTTAACATAAACAATATATAATACTTTTGTTAAAATTTAATGTCAAAATGTATAAATTAATTATTATTGTATAACACATGCTTCTTTTATTAAACTTGATTTAAGCAAGCCTGGAAAAGCATAATTTAAATTTTGTTCATCTTGTGTAGAGAGAATTTCTGCTGCAATAGCAGCACCTATAGCCATCACTTCTATTTCATTAAAACAATTAAAAAATGTTTTTTTTCCAAAGAATTCTGATAACATTTCCTGAATTTTAGGTATTCGTGTGGTACCGCCTACAAGAATAACATTATTTATATCTGATGGTCTCATTTGAATATCTTTTAATAATTCCTTCACTAAATCTATTGATCGGACAAATATATTATTATTAAGTTCATAAAACCTTTCTCTAGATAAAACCACATTTAATCCTTTTTTTCGATAAAATTCTTTAATATATATAACGGTAGAATCCACTGAACTCAATCTTATCTTGTGTTCTTCACATTTATTTTTAAGTGTACACATTGCAGACTCCCCTTCAGGCCCTTCGAGTCTTAAATTATATTCAAGATAAAATTGATCCAAACAATAATTAATAATATTTATATTGATATTATCGCCCCCCAAAAGATTGTCTCCACCGAAGGCCTTTTCTCTCACAAAACCTTTATAAATTTCAAAAATTGAGATATCAAATGTACCACCACCGAAATCAAATATCAGAACATTTCTAAATAAAAAAATAATTTAAATGATATAATTTAATATAATCAATTAATCAAAACTCAAAAATTTCTAAATAAAAAATACATATATCAAGTTTTGGACATAACAATGTTCCTTTAAATCAATAATTTTGATTGGCTCAATGGAATTTTAAACCTTTTCGATAAAATGATCTGAAATGAATGTTCATTTTTTAAAAAAATGTAATGACTTGAATTATGGTAACCATAATTATTTATTTATTATAAAAAATTTAATATTTAAATAAAATATTTTATCTAAAATTATATGTAAATTATAGTTTTTATAATCACAATAGCAAATGAAAAATATTGTTACGTTCAAATAACCTCCACTATCACATTTTGCCTTAAATAATGCATGACTTCAGGATGTAATTTTACGCGGTTTTCAAAAATAAAATAATCATTACATCGAAAAATATTGGTAAATGAATTTAATAATAAAGTTTTAAAGACTAGAAATGAAAACTTGAAAACTCTTAAATTAATTTAAATTCAATTTTTGCATTTAAAAGCAAAGATTGCCATATGTGGGGGTTTAGCATAAAAAGATATTGTCGGTAGATACCCACCCCCACCCCCAGTGCTTCGGCGAGAAAAAGCGGAAAAAATAAAAAAATTAAAAAAAGCTGTAAATTATAAGAAAAATAGCCGAAAACAAAATAAAAACTGATATAAATATAATTTTTGATAAATATATTTTTTGACAAATTCTTAATTTTTTGGTTCATATACAGAAATTTTCCTTTTAACATGCACAAGTTTTGTCCTTGTACCTCCTTTAATATTGATGCGAATGAAATTCTTTTTGTTTCAACTATGGTTTGCTTGATATTTTATCCACAAAAAATTTTAAAGTTTTATCTAAAATATTTTGAAAATAATTTAATATTTTCTAACTTGTTCATTATTTCAAAGATTTTAAATGATATTAAATTATTTTAATGATTTTTTATAAACTAGATGAAAAATGAATCGATAAGTGTTTTTTTGTTTCTCAATTATTCAATTAATTTTGATAAAATGAGCTTGTAAATTTTAATTTTTTGAAAAATCGAATTGATCTTGTTCAGATGTTGCTTAACTTATTTTGATGAAAGAAGATAAATATAGTTTTTAATAAAATTCAGTATTACTTTACCGAGTTTCATTGAAAAGTCTGAAATTAATCCAAAATTATTGACTATAAATAATTTTCAATATAAAGAAACTTTTCAAAAATTTATTTTGATATGAACTTTTTTATTGAATTTATTTATAAGGAAATATACTTAATGGTCAATTATTTTGGATTAATTTGAAACTTTTTAATGAAACTGAGTATAGTAATACATAATTCTACTTAGCATCAAATTTTCTTGTTTTATCAAAATAAATTATGAAACCTCTGAACAAGACTACACGAATTTAAAAAAAATTAAAATTTACAAGTATCTTTTACCAAAATTAATTGAATAATTGAGAAATAAAAAAAACAGTTAGCGAATCAAACTTTATCAAGTTTATGAAAATCATCAAAATAATTTTATATCATTTAAAATCTTTAAAATAATGAATAAGATAAAAAATATTGAATTTTAGACAAAATATCCTAGGTAAATTTTTAATTTTTCTGGATAAAATATCAAAAAAACTATAGTTGGAAATCAACAAGAATTTAATTCGCATCAATATTAAGGGAGACAGAAGGACAAAACCAGTGAATCTTAAAAAGGCAATTACTGTATGAAATAAACAACCAAAATACATATAAAACTTCCTAATATAAGCTTGATTATCATTTTAAACTACTTCTCATACTCTTTCATTTGAGTGAAAAAATAATCTAAAATAGCAATACTCCCCATCAATTTGACCATGCTTTCCCTGATTAAAAGCTACAAGTTTAATATAAATTTTCATCTAATTTTTCATTTAAATATCAGCATTTGGTTTATCATATATAAAAGTATATTTACAATAATGAAATCATTTCTTTCTTTTATTTAAAAATACATAAATTCTAGATTATTTTATTGAAAACTGCTTTAATATCCATTCAAGAATTCAAAAATTATCAAGGTTTATTCAAAGGAACCTAGTTTTGTTCATAACATAAAAATATTAATGAATTTAACACTGATAAACTCATACCTAATATCTAAATCTTCATTTATTTCGGCTTTGAAAACATTAGCGACAGCTCGCGGTTCGCTGATTAATTTGAGTAATTTGAATTCAGCCAATCTTCCGGCTTCTTTTATTGTCCATGTTTGTACACCATTAAAATTGTTAGGGACAGTTATTACTGCCTTGGTCACTTCGCATCCTAAATAAGTTTCTGCGATTTCTTTCATTTTTTTAAAGATTTTAGCTAAGACATCTTCTGGAGATAAATTAATAAGTTGTCCATCAACTTTTACATCAATTATATTTTTTTTGCCACATAATCTTTTAATCGAAGTTATGGTATTTCTGGGAATAGAATGTATCTCATCCTTTGCTATTTCTCCCACACAAATAACAGAGTTATCCTTATATGAGATAAAATTTGGTGTCGTTAGGTTTCCAAAATCATTGGGGATAACCAATGCACTATTACCTCTTATCGGATCATAAACAGCAACACATAATTTAGTGGTCCCAAAATCTATACCAATCGCTGGCATCTCCATTGGTTCTCTCAATTTGTTTTCTTTAAATAATTTCAAAGTTATATCTTTAACAGAATCTAATATAAATTGTTTAAAAGTTGATATATCCATACTTCCTTTTTCTGTGATATACCTTTTATTTATTTCATTAATAATATATTTGTGGCATGTTAAAAGAAATGATGATGTTATTAATTCTTTGTTATCCAATAATTTCATCATTTTTTCCTCAAAATATTTTCTTATATTTTCTTTTAAAGTTTTCCGTTTTTCAAAATTTAAAAAGTACTCATCTTCAAATTTATTTAAATTTTTTTCAAATAAATCCTCAATTCTTTTGATATGAATATATAATTGATTTTTATCACTGAAGTTATAGTTTTCTTTAAAATTTTGAATCAAGGTTTCTTTTAATAAATCATGATTTTTAATTATTTCCCCGAGATCCTGGATAGAACTTTCTTTTTCATTCATTTTTTGATTATATATCTGAGACAAATCTTTGATTAAAATCTCCAAATCTTTTTTGATTAAATTAGTTTCATCTCTGAATAAATCCTTGATTCTAAGATAATCTTCTTTGATATTTTTCTTTAATATATTCAAGTATCTCGGTGCTTCTATGTATGGGTATTCCACCATATGCTCTTGAAATTTCTTTAATGCATATGATTTATATATAATATGGTTTTCTTCAAAGTGTTCTTTAGAATAAATAGTTGAACTTTGGATCATTGTTTCCATTTTCTAAATTTAAAAAAAATCAAAATAAAGTTTAATATTTTTGTATATATAACAAATTACCTTAGTAAATTCAGTAAAAAGTAAACTACATAATCTTTCATAAATTTTTAAATTATTTTCATTTAATAATTCCTCATTTGATTCCTCTATAATTTCTTTAAAACATTCATCGGTCAATTCCCCTTTTTCCTTTATATAAATTTCTTCAATTTCTCTAATTAATTCATAATGAAATCTTTTGTAAATTAATTGAGAATTGAATTCCTTTCCTTCAATAAATTTATTCATTACTTGGTTATAGTATTTCTTAATAACTAGTTTTAAATTTTGTTTTTGATCCTCAATTTTATCGATTTTCCTTTCAATTATAGTTTTAAAATCAATGAATGATATCTCGAAAATTTCATCAAGTTTTTCGATACAAAAGGTTAATTGATGCTCATCAAGTAATTTATGAGAATCTTTGAAGATTTTGACTAACTCCTTTTTTATATTTTGATGGCAATCTTCCAGACAATTAATTGAATTAATTCCTTCAATATTTTCTTTAATTTTGTTTATGTAAATTTGTTCACATTGTTTGATTTCATTTTCTAATTGCTTAAATTTTAAACTGCGTTTTTCATCTAAATATTTTATTAAAATTTGGTATTCTTTTTCAATATTTTTTCTAATATTCTTCGATTGAACTTTTGTTTCATTGCAAATGTTTACTTTAATGTATTCTTCAAATATGGTAATAGTATTTTGCTTATAAACTTTGTGCATTTCTTCGAAATAATCCTGGGAAGATATGTTTAGGTCGATAAATTTTTCCAAATTCTATTAAATAGAAAAATATATAAATAATCATTTAGATATTTACTAATAAAATACCTGTTTATATTGTACGATCAAAAGTTTAGAAAACTCTTCACAATTTTTGGTATTTTTTTTAATATTTTCTTCAACCTTTTCTTTAAAAGCAATTAATTCATTCTCCACATATTCCTCAAAGTTTTGATTATATGGTTCTAATAATGTAATATCTGATACCTTGGCGCCTTCTTTGAATTCAAATAATAAATTTTTGATTAATTCTTTGTGTTTACATATGAGATCATTTTGGTTTTGTATTTTATCGATTAATGAATTCATTGAAATTAAGTATATTCTTTTAAAGCTATTCAAAATATCTTTGATATTTGAGTCAAAATTATTTCGATTTTTTTCATTTTTTTCAATATATAAATTGCTTGTATTTACAATAAACTGTTGAAATTTTTCAATATAACTTTTCTTAATTTGTAAATATCTTTCTCCAAAATATTTTAAATTACTTTCAAAATAATTAAGACATTTAGATTTTACTTCGGATGAAAGAAGGTCTAAATAATTTTTTGAATATGAAGAATTTTTTATAAATAATAAGTCCATTTCCTAAAATAAATTAAAGTGTTAACTCATTTATAAAAATATTTCATAAAATTTACATTTATATATTTGTCCGTTGTCGATTTTATTATAAAATCCAAATTTTTGGTATAGGTTTTTATGTTTTCTTTAAAATTGAGTAATTTTTTTTGAAATTGTATTGATATTATTTTTTTAATATAAGAAATTTGTAATGAGATAATTTTGTCGTCATTAAAATTATTTGATTTTCTCAAATTTTCAAGAAGTATTTGTAAAGTTTGAGAATGTTTGAAGTTTAACTCTTCTTCATTTTGTATTGAATTAAAATTTTTATTAATTATAATTTCGTATTCTTTGATATATTTCATAGAGTCATTAAAAATATCATCTAAAATATTACTATCTTTTGTATTAATAATTTTATTTTTAATATTTTCGATTCCATTAGTACGAAATTCATTATAGTCAATATTTGGGTTTAGGTTGTAATAAGGAATTTGTTCATTTTCAAATAATTTATTTATGTTATTCAAGGATGTAACTAAACACATATCTTCTTTCATAGTAGAATATATCCTTTCTGCAATAGTATTTTCAATTTCGATATGCTCATCGGTTTGAACATATTGTGATACATCTTTAAAAAGTATATTTATATTTTTATACTCATTCTTCATATATTCAATATATTTTTTAAATTTTTCTTGGTAATATTTTTTAACAATTACAACATTATTTGTAACATTATTGTCTTTAATAATTCTTTCAAAATGAAAAAATGATTTTAATTGAATAAATTTTCTTTTTCTTTTAAATTCTTCTTTAGAATAATATTTATCATTTGAGAAAAGTGAGTCCATTTTCTAAATATAATAAAATATAGTTTATATTAAATAATTTCAAATACCTTTTTATATTTTGCTTTGGATAAATTATATATTGTGTTTAATTCTATATTAATTTTTAATTTTTCTTCATTTGATTCGACAATTTTCTTAAATTCATTTTTAATATTTTCCAAAAGATTTAATCGATATTTTGAAACCATATCTTCATTATAATATTTATTAAATGATAAAAATATATCATGTTTAATTTTATTATGAAGTGTATATAATTCCTTTTGTGTAAGAAATAAATTTTCACCGATTGATTGTTTAAATGCCTTTAAAATATTATAATTTTTAATTAATAAATATTATGTCATTCATACATACTTTTTTATAAGAATTTATTTCCGAATTGATTAATTTTAAACACGCTTTATCATTTCTTTCCAATTTTTTCTTTAATTGATTTTTGAAAAATTTAATCTGTTTATTAACTCCATCATTAAATTCAGTGATATATTTGTTGATTGTAAGTAAATTCTTAAATGATAGGTTATTTTGAAAATCTTTATAAATATGACTTAAAATAATTTGATGATTATATTCTAATTCTTCCAATGAATAACTTAAATTGAATGCTTTATGCATATCTATTTTATAATTTTCAATAAATGGGTAACTAATGGCATTGTTTTCATTTATATCCTTATTAATTTTAATTGTAGTAAAAGTAATTCCATATTTGATATTTAATTCCATTAAAGATTTTGTGTCAGTTTTTAATATTTTATTTGTTTTTAAAATATAAACAAAATCTTGAGAAACGGCTGCTGTTAATAACAAACTTTCATATGTTATTGAATATAAAAACAAGAATTTTGATGAGCAAACGATCATTTTCGGTGTCTTTTGATATAATTTTTTATTATTTTCTTCATATTCTCCACAAAAATAAATTCCATCATTTGTGAGGAAATATGTATTAAACATTGTTAAACAAATAGAAAACACTTTCAATATTTTTAGTAATTTTGGTTCTGATACTATTTTATTTGCTTCTAAATTATGACCCAATTGGTATTTATCATTATAACCCCAACTATAGACTTGTCCATCAGTAGTTAATGCGAATTTTGAATAAAAAGAACTATATATTGATTTAATTGAATGCTTAAATTTGATTATATTAGGTCTTGAAGAAATTCGATAATTTGAATTAATTTCATCTATATTGCAATCTTGATGAGTAGATTCAATAAAACTATATCCCCATCCATAAACATTTCCTTCTGATGTGAGAACCATAGCATAAGCATAACTACACGTTATTTCAATTATTTTAATTCTCTGAAAAAATTAATTAGTTTTAAAATTAATATATGATAAAATGATATATTTACTTTATTAAAGAAAAGAATATTTTTTGGTGTTAAATATTGATCACTACAAAATCCTCGACCCAATTGTCCAAATTGATTGCATCCCCACCCATACAACATATTATCTTTACTTAAAGCCAATACAAAATCACTTCCAATAAAGAACTGTTGAATTTTTTTATTTTGTAATTCAATGACTTCTTGCGGTTCATTTACTTTTTCTTTGTGACCAAAACCACAAACACCATTATAATTTGAACCAAAAGTATAAACTTTATCATCATTGTTTATAAATATAACATTATATCCTTGGGTATCAACAAAAATGTGAAATAATTTTATACTTCTTTTTATTTCCTCATTAAATTTTGCAAATATTTTAAACTCATTTATAATTGAAGTGCAACTTATACTTCTTGTTGTTTTTGAAATAATAAACTTTGGGAAGAATTTATTTTCAGTTTCATCACTAAAATATTGATTACTTAATAAAATATCTTCATCGTTTATCATCCATTTTGGAGAAGTGATTAGCAATTCTTTACAACTTGGCCTCTGATTTGGATCAGATCTCATCATTGTTTCTATGCATCCAATTAAATTTTTCCAAAACGTATGATTCATATTATTTAGGTTATTTTCACCAAAATTAAATAATTTAATTAAAATATCATAAAATTTATTAATTTTTAATACTTTGAAATATTTATTTTGAATAATTCATTAGCCATGATGCCTAAACTGTAAATATCAACTTTATTATTATATTTTAGAGGCAGGAATTCAGGGGCCATATATTTAACGGTTGCCATAAAATCTGTGTGAGTTTTTATTGTTGTTCCCGATAGTTTTGATAATCCAAAATCACATAATTTTAGGAATCTTTTTTCTTTGGGATAATTCATTACTAAAACATTACTAGGTTTGAGGTCTCTGTGCATTATTGGGGGTTTTGATTCGTGTAAGTAATAAACACATTCTAATAATTCTTTAAACAAATGACATGAAACGAAATACTCAACGTTATCCATTAATTCGTATGACGTACTTTTAAAAAACACTGATTTTTGTTGAATTATATCATTGAGATTTTCGGAACACAATTCCATTTGTATATAAAGATAGTTGTCTTCTATCCAATGATCAAAATATTGTACCACAAATTCAGGATTACATTTAGATAATATATTAACCTCTCGCCAAATATTTTCTTCATCCAAAGTTAGTAAAACCTCTTTAAATCAAAGTAAAATATTTTCTTAATCTTAATAATTTTAGAACATACCTTTAATATTGATTAATTTAACAGCAAATATATCATCAAAATTATCTTGAACTTTTAAAACTTTACCAAAGCCACCAGAACCCATTTCTTTGTTTATTTTAAATATATTATTAAAATAATCAATTTTATTAATATTTTTTTTAAAATAATAATCATTTCTTCTATATTCTTTATTTAAGTGAATTGTTTTATATGTGACTTCATAATTAGATTTATAAAATTCAAACAATGTATTTGTGTTTAATGGAATAATTTTATCATTCTTTAATTCAAATAATGAATCTTCAGAAATAGCTAAAGATTTTAAACGATAATTGTCACTTAAATAATTTATATTGTATTTTGAACTTAAGTAACAAAATTTCATTTCACTGCTTAATTGTTTTGGTAACATTTGAAACAATTTCATATTATTCTCTTCATATTCTCCACAAAAATAGACTTTCCCATCATTTGAGAGGAAATACGTGTTACGTAGAATAGAAGAGATATAAATTATTTTTGATATGTCTATCATTATAGGTTTGAAAATTATTTCCTCTTCTATATCGTGTCCTAAACTACAAAAATAATTCGAACCCCAACTAAACACCTTTCCGTCAATCGTTAGCGCAAATGATGTGTTTTCATAACAATATATATCACGAATAAAATGATGGAATAATATGCAAGTGGGTAATACAATACATTCTACTTTTCGTTCACAGCACCCGCATTGACCTAAGTTATTTTTACCCCAACTATAAACATATCCGTCTAATGAAAGGGATAATATATGATCTTTTCCACAACAAATTTCAATGAATTTTAATTCCTGTAATCAAAATAAATTCAAAAATGAAAATATTAAATAAATCCATAAAATAAAGTAATCTTAATTAGCTGAAAGTTCATAAAGCATCTAAGATTACAATAAATTCTCTCTAATTATTTTAGAAAGAAATTTTAGAATAGAGCAATGTTAGGCATTCAGTTTGATGTGTATCGCTATGATATTGTATTGATATTATTTTTCACTACATTTACGTAGTAAGTGTAGTATATGTAATCGTTTCGCACCTACCTAACCACCCTCCCTCTCTACAGATCTCACTCAATACACAGGCCCCCTTACTAAGTCTACCAGCTCTTTCACCCAGGCTACCGACCCTCTCACTCAGTCTACCGGCCCACCCTCACTCTCTACTTGCTTTCCCATTAAGTCTACCAGCCCTCTGACTAATTCTATCACCCCTCTCATCAAGGCAACGGATCGTCTCACCCAGTCTACCAACCCTTTCACTCAGTCTAACGGCGTTCTCACCCAGGCCACCGACCCATTCACCAAATCTACCTGACCACCCATCCTCTCTAAATGCCTTCTCATTCAGTCCAAAGTCCTCCTTAATCAGTCTACTAGCTCTTTCACCCAGGCCACTGACCCTCTAACTTAGTATACCGGCCCTCTCACTAAGTCTTCAGGCCCTCTCACTCAGTCTACCGGCCCTCTCACTTAGTCTACTGGCCCACCCACTCACTGATGATATCTCATAAATATAGTGGAAATGGCTTTGCCTTCAAATCTTGTTTTAAATAGCAGTTACTATTTTGTTTGGTTGTACTTAGTAGGTAAGTCTATACTTAGGGAATGGCCGATTTTAATGATCTTAGTAACGTTAGAAAGATTATGGAATATAGAATTTATTGATTTTTATCTGCTAATAGTTATCTGCTCTCGTAGAATTCGACCAAGAGTAATTGCCATTTAAAGCTTTTAAAAAGATAAGTTTTGTACTATTTTATTAATATTGCTAACAAATTTTGAACCATGCATATTTATTAATTGAATCTGAAATTTTGAGCATTGAATTTATTGATGAGAATGAAAATGAAATAAAAAATGAGAAAAACAAAGAATTTTATTAGAAATAGTTTAAAATTTACCATTCTTTAAAGCTTTAAATGTTAATAATTCCTGGATGAATTCTACGGGAACAGATAAACATTAGCAGATAAAAAAATTCCATTTAATTCTATATATCATAAGCGTTCTAACAATACCAAGATCATTAATATCCGCCCCTACCTAAGAAGAGACTTACCTACTTAGTAATTATCTGCAGGATCATAAGGAATTATCGATCATTAAAGTAGAGTTTGTATTTAATCTGTATATCTTTTATCAAATATGATATATCTGGTTGCTCTTAGAGACAATGTTATACAGTTTAGAGACTTACATATTCATTATTAAATCTTCTATATTAAGGCTGTCTAACTTTAAATACCTTTCAGTGTAAGGCTTACACTGTTTCATTAGCAAACTAAATTATTAATTTAAAATTGATGCTAATGAATAATATTTTAATACTATTGTCTATGGTAAAAGCTGGAATGGTGAAACTGGTGGAGGGGTTATTCCTGAATTACGAGGCCCCCCTACGAGGCCAAAATTGGCAAAATACACCCTTAGTAAAAATTAATAATAGGACCTACCCCTAGAAAATCGAGACCTGTGCTTCGCGGATTTTGTTAAAATTTTAGAAAAAATTTGCAAATATTTAAAGAAAATTAGCAATTTTGACAATATTTTGAGTTAAAAATTGTTTTATTTGAGAATTCTTATCAAAATTATCGATATTTGATAGTGATTTTTAACCTAAAAACCCATTTTTATGTAAAAAATTGGCAAAATATAATCTTTTAAGTGAAGTAGAATGTATTAATGACAATTATAGTAATTAATAACCTTAAAATAGCAATAAAAAGTTTAATAGTGCAAAAATAGACGTTTTGAGGTTTTTGAAAAATACCCTACTCTAATACCACCTAGGAATTTTCCCAAAATACCATGCCCCACCACTCCCTTAGAGCCTCGACCTTTCGCCATCCCTGGTAAAAGTGAATCATTACATCCATATTTTGTATTTTTAATAATTGGATTTAATTGTACAATAGTCCCAGTATTTCAAGTTTGGATAGCTTTATTCTATTTATTGAAGTGACCTTCAAAATATAGCTGTGTATCCCATAACGTCCTTTATCACGAGACAAATTTTTATTAACAAAATTATTTTAAAATTTTATTAATATTTTCAATCAAATTTAATCTTTTAGATACAGAATTTTTATTATTATAATAACATCTACTTAACCACCTTGTTAAAATTAATTTTATATTTTATAAGACAATTAATTTTATTGACTCACTTCAGGAATGTTAAACAGTTCGGGTTTGAAATATTGATTCTCATCACTACAAAAGCCTTGACCCAATTGTCCGAATTGATTGCGTCCCCACCCATACAACACATTATCATTACTTAAAGCCAACACAAAATCACATCCAATAAAGAATTGTTGAATATTTTTGTTTTGCAATTCAATGATTTCTTGCGGTTCATTTACTTCATTGTTGTGACCGAAACCACAAACACCGCAATTATTTGATCCAAAAGCAAATACTTTATCTTTATTTGTGATAAACAAAATGTTATATCCTTTGGTGTCATTAAAAACATGAAATGATTGAATTTCCTTTTTTAATTCTTCATTTATTTTTTCACAAATCTTGAATTCATTTAAAACATTCATTTTTTATTTTTTAACAGAAATTTTTAAAAAATTCATAAAATATATTCTGAGAAATATTTTAATTTAAAAAATAAATATTTTTATTAATGATTTCATTTTAAAAAATATATTCAATAATACGCACTTTACATGAACTAATAACTTCTCAATAGACTTTAACAGATTTGTTTTACTAAAATATTAAGTACTGGTTTTTACGGTATTTTTCCTATATATATATATATATACAGTTTTTCATAAAACCATCAAAAGTCGTTTTTCTGCCATAAAAACTTAAAGAATAAGAATTAAAAACTTTCCTTGAATACCCAAGTATGAAGTTTTTGCACCATTATAGAAATGTTAAAAATTTTTTATTACCTAGTTCATTTTTTCTATAAATCAATGGTGTTCATACCTCCAATTCTAAGGAAGTTAGGGGAAATATTTTTTTAAAAATTAATACATAATCAAAAATAATTTGACAGGTGTATTTTTGTTTTTCTCTATTATCACTAGTTTAGATAAAATGAGCTCGCTAATTTCAAAATTTTGAAAATTCGAATTGATCCTGTTCGTATAGTTTTCAATCAA
>JAQFZM010002181.1:0-14654 GCA_034695785.1 Galumna obvia | reverse complement strand
TATTAAAACTTCGGTTAAGTTTATAATAAAGTCTTCGGTTTTTAATTTTGTTTATATAATCGAATTGATATGACTTTAATCTGAATATAAAGTATTGTTGGGTTGAGGCAAGAATAAGTGATCCAGATAAAGATCCGCCTAATAATACCATATTAATCAGTACGGGATTACCAAGGTAATGATAGCCATTGCAGGTTATGTCACGAATTTCTTCATTCGGTAATAAAATACTGATAATTGATCGAAGGGTAAAACCTATGGCACACAATTTCATAAAGAATGTAATAAATAACCTGAACCTCGATTTAGAAGTAGCTTGGTCATCGAAACTAATTCTGTTTGAATAGCATGTTCTTTCCAAGAACTTTTCATAATTAGAAAAAATTCTATTTTTGATTGAATTATTAAATATTTTCTTATTTTTCATCTTTCCTTTTGAAACTATCTTGCTCATTTTTAATGTAATATTTTAATAAATTAAAAGAAAATTAATTTAAATTTTAGTTTAAATTATTTTCAAACAAAATTTTTAAAACTACTCCACTATAAAACAATTGATAAATTTCTCTTTCTTTCTCTCAGGTAAAACTTAATGTTCTAAATGAAATAGCGTGAGCAAGGTATATTTATTTTGGTTGGCTAAGAATTTTAATGTCATTTAATAAGGAAAATACATTATTCATGAATGCGTTTAATGATTTTTATTATATGTTTTATATAATTAATAATAATTTATTATTATTCCGATTATTTGATAAAAATTTTTGGTTAAAGTGATTAGTGGTAATTGTGTCGATAGTTAATTATCTTGTTCAACTTACAGGTATTATTATTAATTTTAATTGTTGAATTTGAATTCCAATTATTTAGATTTAGCAAGGTATATTTTGAAAAATAAATTTAACTTATACTATTGATTGATAAAGTATTAAGTTCGGATTTTTTAAAATGCGCGCTAGAATAATTGATATTCATTGGTCAGGATCTTTTTATAATAGAGTTTGATCATGAATCATATGATATGACAGACACAGAAGACTTGAAATTAGGTCTAAATTGTAGACTATAATTTATAGTCTATAAGTTAAAATGATTTAACATAATTTATAGTAAATTATCTGATAATTTTCAAAATTTTTATTATTGACTTCAAATGGTTATCCACTTATTCATTTACTTTAACAAAATATCCAGCAATAATATTGTTCCTTAATATGTTCTCTATTGAAAAACTATCAAAAATCGAAAAATAAAGCTTATATTTAAATATTGAAGCATCTTGGTTATTTTATTTATATTCTTGTTATATTTATTTATTTTAAAATGACAATATTTTTGTTTTTAAACCGATTTTAATATTTTTTTATATATTATATATAATTATACATAATTAATTAGGTATATTAAATATATATAATTATAAAATTATTTTATAAATATTCAATGTAATTTTATTATTATTTAATTGAAAAACATTTTTAAAATATAATAATATAATTAATTTAAAAATGTTTAAATTTTATTATTTTTAATATACTTGTACAATTTTATTAATAATCAGTTTTAAAATAAAAGTAAATATTCAATAATCAATTAAATTATTTAATTATTTTCTGTTCTTTCAGTAATTTTTTTACTGAAATATAATATTCAATTGAGTTTTCAAACATTTCCTGGAAAAATGTAAAATTTTTAATAAATTAATATATGGAATAATAAAAATAATAGTTACCATGCACACTTTTCTATTAAAAGGAAAGTCATCGGTTGTGTAGCCCTTACTTACAAAATATATGGAAATACAAATAGTATGAAGTAATGAAAATATCTTCACTTCTTTGAGGATATGTTCCACAGAATTGATTGGATTCTCGGCATAACTCTTGCCGTGAATTCTAATGCATTCCTCGACATAGACTTCAATCATACTTTTAAACTCTTCCTCTTTGAAAGATATTGAATCAGTTAACCGAACAAAAGGATTTCGACCCCAACATCTCAAGAGATTAACGAAATCAAAGCCTCGATAAGAATAATTACTGACATCGAAGTCACAAACAATTAACTCATCGTTGGGTTCAGTAATCATTAGATTATTTGAATGATAGTCTCCGTGAGTGAAAACAACCGGACTCTCAACTCTTTTTGTGAAGTCTATAATCCAATCAATTTCTGACTTTAATTCAAAACTCTTTAAAACCTCACAATTATATTCTTCAATCTCTTTGTCAATTGAAAAATTGTTGCATGATGAATTATAGGACTTGAGGAGTAGTTCACTCATCCAATTTGGGTTCACTTTGATGGGAACCTCTAAAGAGTGAATCTTTGCTAATGTTTTGAATACCTGTTCTCTAAGTTCAGGAACTTTTTGTTCCATTTCTGAGAATGGTCTATGCTATTTATTAAGCTATTATTACTCACTCAAATTAACAAAAGAATCATTACCTTGTAATATTTCTGTATGAGTCCACCCTCAAACACACCATATAGTTGAGGTCCAATTTTCTTTTCGGACAAAATAATAGAGACTATTATATCACTGATTCGGGAGTTATCAGTAGTTTCTATGAGTTGTTTCCCATAGAGACGAATGGCTACCTCTTGAGGAACGCCTGCATTAGTGTCGGCCTCTTTAATACCACAGAAATAGATCTGATTAATGAAACCTCCGGTCACTCGTCTCACTTCAATTGTGTGGACCGTCTGTTGAGACCAATTTCCTGACAAATAGTCTTTACATAATTGTAAACATTTTCGTTCGATATGTTGTGGTGTCTCTCCTCTAAGAATTTCCACTTTATTTAAGTCGAATTCATCGAAACTCTTAATATCTTTGAGTTTCTTTTTTTCAATTTTTTGTTGATTTATTAAGATTTCACTCATTTTACTCAAATTAATTTCAACATTTAATCGCGAATAAAATAAATGTTTATAAAATTTATTATTAAATATTTTAAAATTAAACTTTTTTTAATTAATATAAAATCTAATACTTTGTGAAACCTAATACTTTTGAGACTATTTATCAACTCTATCTAAAAACTAATAATAATTTCAAATAAGTTAATATAATAATTCATTTGCATAGTTATTAATACATCTGTTAGTGTATCTGTTAGACTCATCTCATAAAACTGTCCTTTAATTCCAATACATAAAATATACATGTATATTATGAAAACAATATTCATTAAATCAAATCATTTGTGAGTTTAATTAAAATGAGTTATAAAAAGTCATTATAAATACTACAGTCAGTTCTCAATTTAGGCTAATTTTTGGTGCTTCAAAATTTTTTGGATTAAATCAAATTTGGCTTAAATCGAGTTATGAAAAATATATAATTAAAATAATTAATTCAAGTTATTATTGATTGAATTAAACGGTTTGATTCCCTTTAAATAAATCTTTCTTAAATTTGAATAATAAATCAAAATATTTATTTAAAAACTTCTTAAATTCAAATACTTTAGGATTTAATACCAAGTTAATTTGATTTGATTTAATTATTTACAAAATATTTAGCCTTTTGCCTTGTGATTCTTCAAATATCAGAATCACTTAATTCATATATACCTGATTATCTGATTTGATACAATTCATGTCTAAATGATATCTTATAAAGTGACATAACATTTGTAATTGAATTAACTTTTATTTACACCATTCTATCTACTACTCAGTAAATTGATTGAAAATTATTCAAAGAACTCATCTTTTATTTTTTTAATTTAATAAAGTAAAAGTCTATTTCTATTTTGTTTTGACACCAATTTTATAAAAATAATTAATTTTTTAAATTTTTTTTACAGTTTTATCTTATATCATATCTAACTTATTTTGCAATTAATTGAAATTTATTTGCTTATATCGAGTTTTGGCTTAAATCAAATTGGCTTAAATAAAGTTAGCTTAAAATTTTAACACTTATAGAAAACTTTCGGTACCGACAAAATCTGTGGTTTAAATCGAATTTAGCCTAAATATTGTCAGCCTATATCTAGAATTGACTGTATATTGAAGAATTGAACAAATTTAAATTACAGATATAAACACAAATAACAATTTTATCATAAAAATTTAATTTAAATTATAATTTTTAACTGAATATAATAATGAATAATTTAAATATTCACTTGGTAATTTCATTTATTTTTAAAAATGTTAGACAAAGAGATCCGATAATCTGTTTATATAAAAAAATAGTTTAATCAAATACTTATTTAAAAGACTCACTTCATAGTATCGAAAGTAATTAATAGTAAATAACTTCCAACACGAAAAGCCAACCTTTTTCTTCGCCACTCTTTCGATTAAAATATTGATCTAGGAAAAATATTTTTATAGTCTATTAAGAAAAATATTTACCTTGATCACAAAAGAAATTCTCCTTGAAATACCTCGTCTATTATATGAAATTACAAACGAATTCAATAATATATAAGATATTTTCATTAAATAATTTATAGAAGAAGCTTGTTCAATTACAAAATTAAAACTTATTGCAGCTAATATTGAATAATAAATATATACTAAAAATAAAAATAAATTCAAATCAATATATACTAGGATATAAAGGAATATAACCAATATAAATCCAATCGTAAACCAAAAAAGTAATAAATATTTGGACCAAAAACTAGAGTTATATTTTAGATTCCAAACTTTTAAAGTGCGCGCTTGAAAATATGAACAATAATTGATAGTAATTGGTCAGTATCTTTTTATAATAGAGTTTGATCATGATACAACGTATAAAGAAAGGTCAAATATTAGATATATTCTGATTAGTAAAGGGTATGAATTTTTAATAAATTTGGTTATAGTATTTGAGAATGCATATTTTGAGGTCCCCAAAAGGGCCCTTTTTTGGATTGTAAGTTTTAAGTCAAGATTTTTGAGTTAAAAATATTTTTAAAATAAAATAAAATCAAATTTAATGTCAGAAATATTTTGCTTCTAATCTTATAAAAACAATTGTGAGTTAAATACAGTTCAATGTTATGTTAAGATCGAGTCGTGACTTAAATCACGCAAAATATCTAAATCATAAAATTCTAATAACATTAACGACAAAACATATTATTGTTAAAAAGAAGTTACCCTTGGAATACACATTATTTAATCAATTGATCTAGATTCTTGATTATTTTCAAATTTTATCATTTATTCATTAGATTTAGACATTTGTAGAGAAATTAAAAGAATATTTAAACTAAATGTAAAAAATTAGTATATATTTGAAGTTTAATTTCAATGATATATTATATGAATATTTCAATAGATTGGAGAAATACGAGTGAAATTATTCACAAACGCAACGCTTACTATAGTACGGGTCCAATACATCGCTGTTAAAACACATTTGAAAGCCTTTTCATTCACTTATATTTTTGTTAAAACACTTTAATTTGTTGTATTTTTGGCTAAAATGGCATAAAATTGATTAACGATTGGGATTAACATCATTTTCTTCGCTTTCAATTCTTTGGGCACTCTTTTAATGATAACCAGTTTTTGCCGAATAAATACTTATTTTGCTTATATTTTGCATGAATTCAATTGCATTTCTTTTTTGTAAAATTCATATAAATATTTTGTAAATTAAATGTATTTTTTGTAATTCACTGGTATTTTCTAATCTATTGATTGAAAGTTTGTTTTAGAGCTGTATTTTGTTTATATTATTCATCAATTTTTTAATTAAAAGATACAAATATTTATAATATCTTCGAATGAAAAAAAGGTAAAATAAATATTTCAAAGATTTTAATTTATAATTCAATTATATTGTGATTGATTTACACAAAAGTGATATTTGTTTGATAAGTGTTTATTTGTTGTCCACAATAAGTCTTATCCTTTTTAGAAATGAATTCAATAAATATAATCATAAAAATAAAAAGTTTTATTTATTACAAAATAAACTAATTTCTAAAATAAATACTAATTTTAAGGAAATTTTAATTTTTATATAAAAACTTGAATTAATTTAATGATTGTTTTGAGAAAATGTTTGTGATTTGCGTTAAATGAGAAAAACCGAGTTTTTCTTTAATTTATTATAAATTAATAATAAAAACAATTGAATAAAAGGGGTCTCTTCGACATCAAATCAGTCGACTAATCAATGATTGGATCTAAACAGGAATATGTGGTCTTTTAGCGGAGGGCCCCTCATCTTCCTCTTCATCTTCTTTGGTTTCGGGAGCGAATATTGGTTTGGGCTGAGTGTTGGCATAAGCGGGAGAAACCCAATATGGGTTTTGTGCCGCTTCTTTTGCGTGTCTTAAAATAGCTTCTCGAGGATCAATCGAATCGTCGATTTTCTTCTTTACCCCTAAATTTCTGGCAATAAATGACGCGAATGTATTTCCCGCGGAAGCAATTCTACCACCAGTTCCGGGACCGGTAACCGGGAGCTCAGGTCTTCTTGACTTAACCGGATCTTTTCTATCTTTCAACATTTGCATTCTATAAGACTTCTTACGTTCGGTTTTAAAGAGGGGTAAAGCGTGAGCTGTAAACACAACAATATATTAGAAAAAATAATTAAAATATGAATCGAGTAATACATACGGGCTATGATTTGGGCAGATATTTGTTCAAAACTCTCTCTATATTTTCTCCTTTGTTTAAAAGCACACAATTTTGCGCCTCTGTCTGAACGGTTGGGATCGAAGTATACTTTAATACCACCGATGGAAGAACTGACTAATATTTGGTTAAGCTTTGGATGCCAACCGCTACGAATTACTGATCCCTCACTCACTTCAATTTCGTGTTTCAGTTCTGAAGTGTTTCTCGAAAAGAATAAAAGTTTTCCCAACTCTTCTTCATTAGGCGGTGAAACTCCGGTCGCAAAGAGGCGATCGTCGGGACTAAAGAAACAGTCAGTCATTGAAAATCGTGTAAACATTTCATTTATGGTAAATATGGGATTCTTAAGCATTTTCATATCCCATAACTTAAGAGTTTCATCCATTCCACGACTCAGAACACAATTGTTGTCATATGAAAATTGAATACAAGTTATTTCAGGGCCTTTTGAGTGCGCCGTTCGGATCACATGACTCGTATTTACAAAACTTCTTCGTGTGTCCCACATCTGAATACTCCCATCACTACAACCGACACAAATAAGTTCGGCATTTCTTGAATAACGACACGCATTAGGAGGAGCTCTTAATCCTCCTGAAGAGCGCGGTTTAATCAAAGATTTGTGACACTTAATGTTATTAATGTCCCACAAACGACAGGTGCCGTCATTAGAAGTGGTGGCGAACTCTTCTTTTGTTCTGGGATTCCAAACTCCGTCGTTAAGCATAGCTGTGTGTCCTTTGGTGTGACTCATGTCTGATATATACTGATCCCCTTTAACTGTCTCTCCCTTAACAAAGCCATCCCTGTCCACTATCTTTGCAATCGATGCTCCAGAAATGACGAGAATCACGTCTCCATTGGCTGAGAACTCAACATTTTTAATGGGATGGCACTCACACGGAGTGATCGAACGAAATGACTCCAAAGAAGAGTCCATTCCCTGAAAGTCCCAAAAATGCAATTCATAGTCAATTCCTCCAGAAATGACTCGCGAACCGTTTGGGTCTATAGCGAGAGCTGTCACTGATTTAGATCCGTGAATCAGTTCAATCTCATGACTTATTGGCAATACTTCAAAACGACTCGTCATTTCTTCGTCACTCATATCACTCATATCGTCTTCAGAGTCTTTTGTAACCTCTTCTGTCTTTTGTGAATCCAAACTAAATCCGGGCGGAAGTGGAGGTCCAATGAAGTCATCGTCTGATTCGCTATCATTTGTTTCGTTCACTATTTCTTTGTTTTCAATATTTTTAACAATAGTTTCGGTTTTCTGTTGAGACGACTCTCGAGAGTCGGAATCATTTGATTCACTTTTATCTTCATTTAAAGGATTGGTTTCTTCGATAGGTTTCCATTTATTGACACTTCTTTCGGACATAAGTTTTTCGAAATCAAATTTTTTGGCGCTTTTGGTCTCATTTTTAGAGGTTTTCATTCGACCGAAAGAAGAGAAACCCATCATTTCTGATACTTCTTTATTGTCGGGCTCTTCATCTGAACTCTCGACCTTTTTTTGATTTGTAGAACAAATGGAAGAACTCTTTCTGTTCACTGAATTTATATTGAATTTGAAACCCGTTATAACCCGTTTGTCCATCGCTTTCATTTGTTTGTATTTCTCTGATAAAAGATAAAAATTTAACCAAATTTAGTATTTAATTGATTGCAAATACCTCTTAAAAACTTCATTTCCTCCAAATCTTCTTCCATTGTCTTCTTGTGTCCAATTAATCGTTTAATTTCAATAAGAAATTCAATGAAAATATTGAATCAAAACAAAACAAATCGTTATAATTGAGGGACCGATTAGTCATTACTTTCAATAAATTCAATTCATATTATTTTAAGTTTTAATTTTCAAATAAACTCATCGTTTGATACAAATTATAAATAAATTTCTTGAAAAGCAAATCATGATTAAAGAAACTCTTCTTTTATCTCAAATTCTTATTAATATAATTTATTTAAATGAGTTATTTGTTTATTTGTGCCCAAACATACAATTATTGGGTCAAAAGTTATGATAATTGAAACAAAACATAGAATTAAATTAGAAATAATAATTAATAATAATTAATATTAATTATTATAGAAACGATTTATAAATAAAAGGAAAAACAAAATATTTAGAAATGCTTTTGTTTTTTGCTATAATTTAAGAAATGATTTAATGGTTTAAATGAGGAAAATTTGAATCATTACTTAATTTTAGTGTAATTTTCATTTAAGAAATACTAAATGAGTCCCTTTTTCTTCTTATATTCGTCTAAATTCAGTGATCGTCTGTTTGTAGGTTTGGGTACATTAAAAGAATTATTATTTGAAGAGAAAGAACTGCTCGAAAAATTGTTAGCCGACGAAGCAGTGGGTAAACCAATGTCGACATCGAAATCAATTTTTATATCAAAATTATGGGCAAAGAATAAGTCGTTGTTATGTCCCGGAGAGAGAGGTCTTTCAGTGGTTAAGTTTGATTTGAGTGAAGAATCGATATTTAAGTTTTGGTCGCTCACAGAAACCTCTTTTCCATTTTCTTCGCTTTTAATGTTTGACAATAAATCGAGTTTTTCGGTCAAATCTTCGGCGACGGAATCGTCTTCAGTCTTGACTTTATTTTTGTTGAACATATGAATCATAGTTGGGGTACATTTGCGACGAGTGAAGGGATCGTCTTTCATGGTTTTCTTCATTTCAAGGCTCTGTTCGACTAAAGCCTTTTCCGCTTCAATTATATTTCGCCGACGATTTCTTTCATTGATATAAGAAATTGCGGTAATATTTTGGGTTCTCTTCTTATCGAGTTTTTTGGCCTCAGCCTCGAGTTCTTCCATTTCCTGAACAATGCGCTCCACTTTTTCGTTGTCGCCATTCATTTCTGCCAATTCTTTGTCTTTCATGAGTCGAGTCTTTTTCATAGCAAAATTCACCGGACGGTTATTGAACTTTTCCTTTTCCTGAACTATAATTTCAATATCAGACTCTGTGTAGTGATAATTGAGAGCGTTCTGAATGTCTCGTCTCTTGCGATCGATAAAATCTTTGGAAGGAAGTTCACACCTGTCCTTTTCCATGTTCTCAATCCATTTCTGGTATTCATAAGGATTAAAAGCACTGTCCGATACAAATTCCAAACGATAGACCCGTTCCTGTTCTCTCGCGTGACGTAATTTAATGCCTCTATTGGTTCGAGTTTTACCCAAATTATAGATTTTAGGCGTTTCGACGACGTCTGTGATCTGCGCCACGCGATAGATATTAATCTTTGTTAACGGGTTTTGTCCGATTCCTATTCGAACATAACATCCGATAATAGTATCCTTAAAGAAGGGTGAGTGACACCACAACTCCATCTTATGTCGCGACAGACGAATACCATTCAAGTGATCGATTGTCAGATTCCAGGCCTCGACTTCTTCTTCGCGATCACTTCCACGAGTGTCGTCGTAATCGTCGTCCTCTTTCTTCAAGTCTTCGTTTCGTGTTTTAGTCTTTTCGTCGTCTGAATCGTCTGAAGAGGAAGAAGAAGACGATGAAGAAGAAGATGACTTCCGACCGGCATTCTTATCGTCATCTGAGTCTGAATCTGAAGAGTAGACGTCCGCCGCTCGAAGTCTTTGTTGTTTGAGTTTCTCTTTTTTCTTTTCTCGCTGTTGTTTCAGGTCTTTAATGGCGTCCTTTACTTTTCGTTTGTCCTCTAAGTTTCTTCGCCTTTCAGTACTTCGTTGTGAGGCATCGGTTTGTGATTTGTTGAGTTCCTTCTTCTTAGCCATTCGTAACTTCTTCTCGATTTCAAACCTTGTTTTAAGGACTTCTCTTTTCTCGGATCTATTAAACAATTCCTGTTCCCTTTCCTTTTCAGTCATAAGTGATAGTCTTTTCTGGTCGTCTTCATCTCCCATAAGGTTTTCATCGTATCCATCATTGAATTCTTCGATGTCTTCATCATCGTCTTCAACTTCACCCTCTTCCTTTTCATCCAAGTCTTCTTCAATTTTCACATTTTTCTTAAATGTTTTGGTTTTAGTTTTAGGTTTGGATTTAGTCTTTTTCTTGGACTCATTCCAGTCTCCGTCCTCGTCATCAGAACTCGAGGACGAATCAGAGGACACTTTACTGGCCTTCGAGTCATTCACCTCTTCATCAGAACTGTTCGACGAATTTCTCTTTCGTTTCGCCATTTATTTAGATTTCGTTCAAAGGATTCAGTTTTTGTCACCAAATCTTTTGACCAAAAGATTTAAAAATTTAATAATTATTTGAGAAAAATATATTTAAACCAAAAATTAAACGCATTTTTGAAAACAAAATGAAAGAAACGAAGAAATCACTTAAAAAGAGAGGATTTCATTCAAGAAATGACTAAAACTGAGACATATTTTTATTAATCGATAAATTGCTTACATTTTCCCAACAAAATAGCTTTCAATCGAATCAATGATTTAATTAAAATTAAATCTAAATTAAAAGCGAAACAAAAGAAATAATTTTTGACTGAAATTTCATTTTTCAGTATTTCATCAAAAATTACGTCTAAATTAAAATGAATTTGAGTTTTGTTTCACTTTTGATATTATTCTTAAATAAAATCATTTTTAATAAAAAACTGAAACATTTTATATAATAAAATAAATTTAATTTAAGAATTTTAATAATAGTTGTGATTGAATTCAATAAAATTAAATTAAAGATAAAATTATTTAACGAAAGAAATTAATTCAAAAAAAGCAAAAAGTAAGCGCCCGAACAGGGACTCGAACCCTGGACCCTTAGGTTAAAAGCCTAATGCTCTACCGACTGAGCTATCCGGGCAACTCTTAATATATTGGTTCCAATTATTTCTTTTATCATTTATTGGAAATTATTGATTAATTTATTAAATGTTAGAAATTTAATGATTTATTTGATTATATTTTAATGAAATAATGTTGAAATAAATTGATTTAATAAAAATTATTTATTCTAATCCTTGGAATGCATTACAAACACAAAGAAAGAGAATAGAAATTCAAACATATTTTGAAGTCAATATGACTTGAATTAGATTTTAAGTTAAAACCATTGGTTAAGACATTGATTAGAAATAATCACTAAATTATAATTCTGAGTGAATGTGTTCACTGTCTTCAGTACGAGAGTCAGTTCGACAAACGGCTGGAGTTTTAAAACCAAAAGCGTATTCACAACGCGATGGTTCTGAAGCTCCGGTCACTTCATTTGTTGTACCGCAGCTCAGATTAATGGTAACAGACCTGACCGGTCCGTTCCAACATTGAGCGCCGCCATCAAACTTCATTTGACGATATCTATCATTTTCAGGTCCAGTCCATTGTCCCCAACGACTGAAATCAATTATTTTATAGAAAATGTAAGAATTGGTCCAAACATTTACCCTAAACTCGTTTCCGAACCGCCATTTTTCGATCGTTGAGATGCGCTGTCAAATGGACATAACTTATAGGTATATTCGAGATCTGTGTATTCAAAGCACTGTCCCTGAAGTGGCATAAACTCTGAGTCCGGGCCGTAATCAGTCTCTAAATTGACTTCAATTTCTCTGATTTTATTTTGAATGTCAAGAAATTTGCCCTCAATTTCTGAGTACTGATCTCTGGCCTCTTTTGCCTTTTCTATCAATTGTTTAGTTTCGTCGTCATATTCAGGTCTCGATTCTTGTGTTGTTGTAGTCGTCTCTGTTTCGTCCTTCGGAGGGAAAAAAGGTGGCGGACCCTCATCTTCTTCTTCGTCGTCATCGGTCTAAAACAAATTTATATAAAAATAAAACCATTAATTAAATCAAAAAAACAAATTTTATATTAATTAGTCTTTTAATGTAATTATTTGCAAAAATGCAAAAATAAAGTCTCACCGGAGATGTATTGGTCTCTTCAATTGTATCTTCTGTTTCTACTTCACTATTAGATTGAGGGGAGGATTCAGTTTCTATGGGATCAGTGGTTTGTGTTTCAATGGTTTCATCATTTTGTTGTTCAGTTTGAAAGTCATGCTATTATTGCAAATATTAGTGACATTAAGTGTTAAACAAAACATAACAACAAAACTCTAGAAAACATATTGAAAGTTGTTTACCAAAGTTTTGTCCTTCAGATAGAAAGGCTTCATAATGACCCAGCCAACTTCTATAAACTCTTCGAGTCCTAACTCAGTCGCCGCGTGAATGAAAAACTGAATTTCAAAAAATAATATATAATTAAAGAAAATATAAGTTAATAAAAGGTTTACTTTTGCCTCGTCTTCAGAGACAACTCCATCGCCGTCTTTATCGAATTTAGAGAACTGTTGTACTTCAATGTATGAGAGGAGACCATCTTTATTGAGATCCATCTCTTTGAAGGCGATTTCAGCCATTTTTGAGTCCTCTTCCTCTTGTATTTTCATTTCGTGTTCTTCTTTTTCTCTTTTGATGATTTCTTCCTCTTCTTTATAAGTGTCCAAGGCCACTTTTTCTCTTTCTTCGGCGTCCTTTTTAATGGCCTCTTTTGCGATCTTTTGTTCTTCGATTACGAGTTTTTGTCGCTTCAATTCTTCCAATTCTTGTTTAGATTTTTCTTTCTTTTGTTTCGATTCTTCGATATATTGTTCTCTGATTTGATTTCCTTCTTTAAGAAGTATTAAGTGCTGTTCTCTTTGTTGTCTTAATTCTTCTCCCATTTCCATACAATTATTGACACAATTGGCAGAACTGTTGTACTCATCGCTGGCATCGCAACAGTCTTTTCATTCAATAATTAATCGCTTATCAGTAAATGGTTTTTGTGGTAAAACTATAAGACTTACCACAAATACCATCATTGACTCGAGAGGACGGAATAATTTTGTCAATAAAACCGATATTAGAGCAGTGAAAGCGTCCGTTAGGACAGGCATTAGTTCCCGGTTCGTCACTGCCGTCATCGCAATCACAGTAATCGTCGTTTACTAACATAAAGGGAAGGGATTCCGATCCGTCCAAACATTGAAAGTCTTTGTTTGGATCGTAGAATATCTTTCCTGAAATAAAAATGGATTACTCTTTCATAAGATAAGGTATAAACGGATCAAATAAAGTGATAATTACTGTCGAGAGAGACTCCTCGCGGTCTCAACACTTCTGTTGCGCTTTGAATTGTTTTAAAGACTCCCAACAAATGTATTAATACTAAATAATATATTCGCGTAAATAACATTTCTTTTGATTGTTTTGATAACTAAAAGTTTATTTTATAAAATTAAACAAAAATTAATTAAAAATATTAATTCAATCAATAATTTAAAAGATATTTCGGAATAAATAAAAACTATGAGTTGTTTATCGTTGTTATGACAATCGGTGTCTAATAACGTGTCCTTTAGTTTGCCATCAATTCATTCATAAAAGACATAAAACGACTCTAAGTTTTAATAATTTTCTTATAAATAAATTCAATAAAATTTATTTTTAATTTGACATAAAATTAATTAAAAAAAAGTTATTAAATTTTGTTAAATTCGAGTCTAACAAATAATAATTCAAATTTGGTGTTTAGCTAAACATCAAAATCATATAATTTGGTTAAACTTTACTTTATTTCACTTCACATTTAAAATGAATTCAGTTATAATTTTTATAAATTTATAACTTTTAATTTCTATTCGTTGAAAATAAGAGTTTTGTTTGACTTAGAATTTTATTACACTAAAATACTATTATAATTTCCTAGTTCATTTAGAAATTATATACTTTTAAAAATTCATCATTCCTATACATTTGATCATGGTCATTTCTCTATTATAAAGAAAAAGTTCTCAACACTGGATATGATTAACGTATATAAAATTGAAAAATTAGATTACAATAAATTCTAGTTTTCAAGTTATTGCTAAGAAATATAATCTTGCACACATTTCGTAAATATTGAAGACCTTGTATTGAAAATCTAAAGTTTAAAGTTTAGAGTCAGACAATAGAAAAGAGGTTTTGATCATCAAAACAATTGATTATAGTTTTGATTATTTGAAACATTTAGTAATAATCAATGGATTAATAATCGGTGACATTATATTAGAAT
>JAQFZM010002180.1:0-14672 GCA_034695785.1 Galumna obvia | reverse complement strand
GTATAATCTCTCTGCTGTGTACCCTCTGAGTTGTGTATGGATTTCTTGTGCATTTGCTCATGCACAACTGGGAGAGTCTACTGTATATGTAAAATTATTTCAAATTTAATTTTTTATAAAAAAATTTTAATTTCGACAAAATTCTATTAATAATTTCCATTAATTAATGAGACAATGATTTTATATTTTTATTAAATTATTAGTCATAAACTTATTAATGAACCAAAAATTGATGAGAATTTTTATGAGAATAAAAATGAGTGGTCTCTGACTCTAATAATCAATAATAAGTTTTATTATCTAAAAGTGAGTCAAACACTTTGATCGAGTAATCCGTTTTGATCAGCACTTGTTATGGCCAGACTTTTCTTGTCTTTGTCGAGGTATTCAACGTCTTCGAGAGTGTCCGGTATTTCTTTTCCTTTAGTTTCGGGTAATAAAAGTGTCAGAAATGCGGTAAACATTGAAATGATTGCATAGAATATCATAACAACTGAAAGACTGTATTTGTTTGCCTTCAAAGAGAAGAGAAATTCATTGATTTATATAAAGATATTATTCATGAGTTAATAACTGACTAAATCTTTCATAAAAGGAGAGGCGGTTGACCCCAATCTAGCCATAGCTGCTGAAGAACCGGAGGCACAGTTCCTCATTAGTGTGGGATAGAGTTCGGGCACATATACCTCAACGACCCACCAGAGCGCTCCCACTGCGAACTTTCCCACTAAAGCAAAAGAGACTTTAAGTATTGAATTAGTGGTCGGTATGACTGCCAATGAAAACAATGCGATCACTAAAAGAAAACCAAAAAATGACTTCTTTCGACCCATATATCGAAGGGCCAGAATTGCGATTATAGATGAGGGCAACTCCACAATACCTGTTCCCAAAAGAAAATTCATTTTCAATAGTTTTTAATATTTGAGTTCGTGGGACAGACCTCCCAAAAGGAAAGATATGTAAACATTTCCTCCGAAGTCAGACATGTTTAGACTGAAGCCATAATAGACTAAACCGATGACAAGCCATGAGAACCAGAATATCAGTGAATACTTGCGAAGGTTTGGGGTCCGCAACAAATCAAAAAAAGTGTATGTCTTCTCTTTGCTCTTATTCTGTTTAGAATAATAAAAAGATAAAGTAATCAAATGAGCAAATGATCAAGCACAAATTAATTTACTAATTGATTGTGTTGTAAGAGTTCAGCAAATTTTTCGTCAAAGTTTTCTTCACTTAAATTATTTTGTCGAACGATTTGTCGTAAAACTCGTTCCGCTTTTTTAGTGTTACCACTGGTTATGAGCCAACGCGGAGACTCTGACAGAAAGAAGAGCCAAAAAGCCATACATATTAGGGGACAAATCATAGCCCAATGCATGTATCGGAAGTCTCTTATGTAGTACGCGATCAGTGGTATAATACAATAGCCGACGACCCATCCCAGGCCTGATGTCAAATATATATCTGATCTATGCTTCGGTCCCATACATTCTAATACTAAAAGGAAATCCTCAATTAGTTAATAAATATAACTAGGTTATTTTAAAAGAGAAAGCTTCAATTAAATTTTAAAAGTTTTCTTATTGTTCCTGGTTAATTACTTGTAAAATGAACTAACACATCACACACATAGCACCGGTACGTCCACAGCCACCGATTCCGGCAAAGAGTCTAAATATGATATACTGTTGAATGTTGAGGGATAGGGCACAGGCCGTCAATGATATTATTTCAATTAGAAAGTATATATAACAGAGCGGTCGGCGGCCATATTTGTCGGGAAGGGGTGATAGGATTAAACCAGAGACTAAGTAACCCATCATATAAAAAGACTGAGTCAGTGATGCATAGTTTGATCTATCACAAACTAAATTAAACTAAAATAACAATTAATTAAAAGTGTAATAATTGTATCAAATGTATCAAGTATCATTTTACTTCAGAAATGATTGATTTATCGAAATCATTGGTATTGAACTTCCATTCGTCACAAACTTCGGTGGAATTCATGAATTTATTGCATTTCATTTCTTGTGTTTTATTCTGTAAAATGAATTTCGTATGACTTAGTTTTATTATGATCAAGTTTATATTTAACAAGACTAATTTTTATAATCCCAAAAAATAATAAAACATACTGGATGATCAATGGGCACATCATTACACCAATACTCCGTCTCAAAAGCCAGAAAACTAAATCCGAGGTCATTGTAAGCGAGTAAAGCAGTTAAAATGAAGACATAAATGGTTAGATTCCTTTGCCAATTACCCCATTCACCGATAATGTCGGCGATGTGTTTCGTTTTAAACTTTTCCTCTTCAGTCAATTCAGTCATTTTTCACAAAAACATAAACTTTTAAATAATTTATAAATATTTTATAATTTCTTATGAAAAACGTAATTATGGTTTTGTCCAACAATTTAGTCTATTGTCTATAGCCTTCGGGAGAGACACACAATAGTTGTGAATTGCTTTACGAGGAGTCCATTAATTGTAAAATTAATTCCGATTTTGTTAAGTTTGAGCCAATATTTAGAAAAGTTTTCGGTTACAGCAATTGTCTATTTATTTGAATTATATAAATTAGTAGCAAGGGTATTCTTCGCAACATTATTTTGAAGAATTGTTTCAAAAAACTTAGAGATATTTTACAGTTTAAACAACAAAAGTTCTAATTTTTCAACAAATTATTGGCTTTTCTTAATGAATGAAAATATTAATGAATAGTTTCACAATAAATGAGGTATAAATTGACTGTAAATCATTGGATTAGATTGAACTAGTTTAAAATATTCACTTCAGTTGTTTATTTGATTATTGCTTTAAAGCACAGCATAAGGTTTATTGTATTTCAATTATTAAAAGTTTATTTCGTATAAAAATTAAGTCTTTAATTATTGTTAAAAATTAATATAATTTAAAATTATTATTATTATTATTATTATATAAGACTCGAAAATAAACAAATAACTCGTTATATAAGTGGTATAACGGACTCAGGACTACATTTAGCCACACTTTATATATTACTGAAGGACTCAAGACTTAAATTCTGTGCTAAAAAACTTCTGTTGTATTGTTGAGTGTTGTCTCTCAATGACTAAAAATCAAACGAAGGGATAATTTTACTTAAAATTAAGTAATGCGTTATTGAACTAAAAACCACTTCTTTTCAGAATAATATCCTTGACTTCAAGTTCTTCGGACATGAATTTAGTGAAGAATTGATTTATAATTAATGACATCAAAGAGAGGTTTACATTGAAAAACATTAAACAACTTTTAATGAAAAGGTGTGTTCACTAATATTAGTAATAATTCATTAACTCTACAATTATTTCACAAATAATTGCATTTAAATAAACTTCAGATAAATATTGAGTTTTTTTCCAATTTTAGTCTAACCTTTATTATCAATAAATTTGTGCAAGTACAACTGCTATTTGACTTATTTAGTATGATTGATTAGCTCATGTGATATCCCAAATAACTATTTTTCTAGCTTGATCATATTAAAATCTGAATTTCATTTAAATAAAGCGGGGAATTTTTTAACAAGAAGATTTTTCCCAAATGATCTTAAACCTGTTATTTAAATTAAATACAAATGTTGCTTGATTCAAAATTGATTAGTATCTGAATTAATGTGAATTTACTTGAATTCCGAAGAAATTCTTAATTAAAATCAAAATTTTATTTCAATATTTAATAATTTTTACCCAAAATTTCCAAATAATCTGTGATTTTGTATGAAAGTTGTGACAAATTTCATTGAATTGTGATCTGACTATCAATTGAACGAATAATTAGGAAATATGTCTAACACTTGACTCAAATCATTTTATTAAATATTAATTGAATTCAATCCTTGAATTAATACAGAAAAAGTTGTTAAATGGTTTTATTAATAATATTTCAAACATATATTTATGGCTATATTTTTTGCCGGAATATGTATTTCTGGCTAAACGCCAATCATCACAAGAAAAGGAAGTTTTTTCTCGGATAAAGAGTTAATATTTTTCTGATTTTAATTATTATTAGTTTTTCAATTAAGATTCAAACACAGAATCACTACAATTAATGAAATGACTTTGAATTTACTTCAATAGAAAACCAGTTAATCGACTTTTATTTATTGTTTTTATGGTTTTATGTAAATTATTTAAGTATTCATAGCATTTATACAGTTTTAACATAAAACACAAAATTTATATAAATGTAATTTTAAATATTATATGATATCATTTATAACATTAAAACTTTATTTTATCGATTTAAAATCTCTCATTCTTTTCAACAAGATAACTTTAAATTTAATTCTATTGTCTATTGTAAAATTCTTCAAATAGAAAATTTTCAATTAATTAGTTAGAATGAAAAATACATGGTCATTTTCATAAGCGTTTAATCATTATACTTTAATGAATTAAGCTAGTTGAACCAAAATTATTGATTTTATTACATGATTTTATTAATAATTTTTATGTAAAATAGTGGCCAATTGAATGCGAAAGCGATATAATTAAGAGATGTTAATATTGTTATTTAAAATTGAGCGCAACTTAAGTGTATTCAATGTTTAAATTTTAAAGTTTAATTTAAAGTGAAATTTACAGAATTTTGCTAATATTGCAAAAATGAGCTTACTTATTTTGTTTATTTTATAAAACATATCGAAAAGAATATTTTGTTTTTATAATTATATATATTTTATAATTATTATTTACATCATGGACACTTAAACTGTACCTTTGTTTATCATGATAAATTAAGCATACACTTTCATATATAGTATATTATGCATGCTTGATAAATTTTGTATGATGAGTTCACTTTTTATAATGAAAAAACCAAAAATGTTTAAGAGTGTTGTGATTATGTTTAGTTAATGTGATTTTCCTTCCTTTAAAGCGAAACTATTAAAAAAAGTGAAAGTTCAGAATATTAGGTCATTTTAATATGACATTAATTGGAATAATTTTAAAAACAATTAAATAGTAGAGTTTAAAATAATTTTATGAAAATTGTGTCAATTGTTTTGAAAACTTTTGTTAAACAAAAACATATTGAAATTCACAGTATTTTTATCTGAAGTAAATATTTTTTGATTATAAATTAAATTAATGCTTTCTTTTCAAAAATATGTTCTTGCATATATTCAAATCATGAACCACATTTTATAACATGAAATGACCATAATATAGTTGTCTAAGCAATATATTATTTATGATCTAGCAAAATATTATCCAATAAAAAGCGAAATGATATAAATCATCTATGAAACGATTGACTAATTTTTTCCTAATTATCAAAAGTGATGGTTCATTGACTTTACTTATTGGCAAAACAGTGTTTCCTATTTGATAGCCTATTATATAATGTAAATAAATAGTGATTTATCGCATAATTCACTTTATTTACAATAATTGCAACCGATTTTACTCTGAATTTGTTTCCGATTTTATTAAATTATTAAAATTATAACCATTTATAATGAATTTCTTTTTTAAACAGTAGTTATAATAAATTATCACAAATGAATTTATATGTGGGTGTGTGGGTGTGGGGGAGAGAGAGAGAGAGAGAGAGAGAGAGAGAGAGAGAGAGCTATTATTACAAGCCTGGGCACTCTTTGCTGGCAACCGTTGTCAGGAGCAACCAAACTAAAGAGTTTTCGTTATTGATTCCAATCACATGACTCAGCATAGCTTCACAACGATACACAGCTTACTGTTTGGCCAAGTCTGTATTATTATAATAAGTTGACATAATATTTAAGTTTGAACAGAGTATTAGTATTTTTCCATAGATATAAAAATACCATGTAAACTTGTTTACTTAAGGAAAATTATTTTTTTTTTTAAAAACCTTGATCATACCTTGGTATGAATATGAAGATCTGTTTGAATTGTAATTTTCAAATGAATTATGACCTCAATATAAGTGTTTGATTTGCAAACAGTATTATATAAACAAAATAATAGTCAATTGAATTGTTTTTATTTGTTTATAGAAATAGTGTCTTGCTAAATTATTTATGTTTTAGATTAAATTCATTGATAACTTTTTAATAGTTGAAAGATTAAAATTACCCCCAAAAAACACTAACAAAATAAAATTCATTTCATTTAAAGTTCATTCGGTGATAACATTTTCTTCATAACTGGAAAATACTTGAATTAATTTGAAAAAAAACATTACAAAAATGATAAATATATTAGCATGTAATTATATCATGCAACATTTAAGCACTCAAAGAATAAGTTTGCGATTTATTCTTTCGGTGAATGAATAAAAAGAGTATTTTTTATGATTTTAATATAATTGTTATATAATATAACCAAAAGATTAATCAAATATTACTAAAGGCTTTCAAATGACATAATTTAGTAAATTATCAATACTTTAATGAAATTAATAAAGTTTTCCTCCGGTTATTAAAACTGAATAAAAGATGAATTCATTTGAATTCTTTAATAAATAAATGGATTAATTGAATGAAAAAGTAACCTGCTCTTTTGACCTCTACATAACCTGTATATCTGGTGATTTCTCTCACTTTCATTATAATTACATTATAGAAGAATAATTTGACGATAATCATTATGGAAATAAATTAGCTAGCTATAATACCTTAACATATTATGAATTTTTTTTGAAACTGTTTTTTATCAAAGTTTTTATTTTGTCCTCTTTTGGTGAAGCAGTGAAAACAGGAGTAGACGACAAATAGCATATCATTCAATAAATATTGAGAGAGACTCTCAAATGTATGATAAGAGAAAGTGTCCGAAAAGTGAAATCTGTTATATAATTGAGAGAATAGTTTGTCTCTCATTTCTATAGTTTTATTACAGTTTAATGCTTTCAAACAAATGAAAGGAAATATATTTTGAATTTAAATTAAATAAAATAATAATAAAAAGCAATAAATCGTTTTTCAATACAATTCCTGAGAAGAAAGTACTGATTGAATGTGTATTTCGTATGAATTCATGTAATTAGTTTTGTTTTGTTTTCGAGTTTTTCATAGATCTAAATGAAAATTGTTTTGCCATTCATTGTTTCTATTGGTGTTAACTATTGCACAGGTATTGTGTGAATTGTTCCGCAAAAGTAAATTAGTTTTCATAAAATAGTTGTCAGTGCCGTTGAAATAGTAATTTAAATAATTGTCGGAACAGTTTTATGTTTCCTCGAAAAAGCAAACATCTGTAGAATGTATTCAATTAAATATGATTTTTAAATATCAATACAAAAACTACTGTTACAAAGACTACAAAGACTAGTAATCTTCAGTTTTTATTTGTAACGAATAAATGAAAATATTTGCCAAATGTCTTATTTTTTTTTAAAAATAATTACTTTTCAAACAAAAACTGTTTTTACATTAAATTTTGAGCCAAACTTTCCTCAAAATTAAAGTCAATCAAAAGGTATGCTTTGAAAAAGAAGTTTTAAATTTTTTTATTATTCGTGATATTCAGTGTTTGTGTGTAAAGCAAACAGAGTTTGACATTAATGTTAAGAATTGGTTTTCATGTTTTTCATTAAAACCATTAAATATCACTTCATTTGAAGGAAAATCTTTCAAAAGTTTAAATTTATTAAGACTTTTCTGGAGTGAAGTTTTGGAATAATCCTTTGAATTTCATTTGAGTTTTGTTTAGAGAAAAAAGTTTAAAACAACACTTTTGAGTGAATTTTGTGAAAATGAGTGATATATCGATACAAGAATTGAATGAAGAGGAGCGTCGCCTCCAAATACTTAATGGCGCCGAACAACGATATCGGGATTTGAAAATTCAGGCATATTTTGAGCCGGGAATGTCTGGTATTACTCAACTTGATATACCACCAAGTTGGTTTGATTTAAATAGATATGAAAAGGGAATGCATTTGGCAAAAAAATATTTTGTCAGGTATGTTTATAAGAATTATTTTCATATTTTATTATTAAAAATTTATTCTTAAAAATGTTCTTACTAAAATCTTTTTACTGTGAATAAAGTTTATATACGGCTCACTTTATTGGTCTCGTTATGATTATACAAATCCCTTCGGGTTTGGCTCCACTGTTGGCGACCGGCAATTCCTCGACTGTTCCTAAACTATTCCGAAGATATTTATCGACTTTAGTTCACGTGAAGAGTTGGTATGAGGGAAATCCTTTTGATACGACTACAGCTTCATATCAGTCCATACAAAAAGTGCGTTCAATGCATAAACGGGTTCAACAACTTATGAATAGCCGTCCAAAACACCCGACTATTAAAGACAAGCTATGGCTCAATCAATACGACTTTGTTATGACTCAGTGGGCATTCATTGGTCCCGTCTTTCTTTACCCGAAGGACTGCGGTATGATTCCGGCCACTGAGGATGAACTCAAAGAGTTGTATTATTTATGGCGTGTTATTGGTTACTGTATGGGTATTGAAGACAAATACAACCTTTGCTCAGATAACTGGGAAGAGGACAGAGAGTTGTCACGAATGTTATTTGACAGAGACTATCGCCCTTTCCTACAGGACAGTAGTTTTGAAAGTACATTAGGCTGGCAAATGGGGAACGGTATCGCACAGGCTATTCAAATGGTTAATCCATCACTCAGTTTTCCTGCAGTGATTAATTACTGGTATCCGAGACTAGACATTCCTCACAGACCAGCGCTGAAAACATTCTTTGAGAAGTTTTCCTATTATTATATGACTTTTAATTTTCAGGTTTTAAATTCTCATAATATTTGTGTTAATGAAAATTGTATTAACTTTTCAATGTTTTGCTTCAGGTTATGCTCCGGTTCTCAGTTGCGCACTGGCTCTATGGTTGGGCGTATAGACTACTCATTGGATTAGCGGTGAAGAGGAAACAAATCAAAGAATCATATCTTAAACTAAGATATCCCGACATTAAATTTGAGGAAAAGTGTCCCTTAAATAACATTGACATCAATTATTTGGATGCGTTTAATGACAAAATTTAATCAATCATTAAGTTAAATATTGACTTGCTCAATTATTAGACTAATTATCTAGTCTTTTTATTACAATTATTATATAACTTTAAGTTTAGCCATTTATATGTCACAAATTTTTAAATATTAAACAATTTCTAATAAATATATATAAATATAATAAATAATTATAGTAATATTTGTATCACCTTGTTTATTTTTTCTTTCCATTTTGAAATAAGTGATAGACAACAACTAGGAAAATTATCAGAAAAGATTATGAATTTCAATAAGCCAAAAGAATAGCATGGTTAAATTTTTTAGAGCAAGATTGCAGATAATTTTATTTTTGATGATTGAAATGATTTGATTCTCATTTTAAATAAATTTTCCTAAATTTAATTAACTCTTATATTAATAAATACTTTAATAAATTGAAATTTTTTATCAAATATAAAATGAGATATAAACAGGGATGGCGAAAGGACCGAGTCCTAGGGGGGGTATTTTGGCAAAATACCCTACCCTAGACAAAAAAAATGCCAACAGACCTAGTGTCTGTCCATAGACGCTAATGTTAAGGGTCCCAAACTCCTAGGGGGGTATTTTAAAAATTTTACCTTCTAGGGGGTATTCCGGAATTCACCCCCTTTCGCCATCCCTGGAATTAATTATTCACCCCTATTATAATGCCTACTGTATAAACATTTTCTTTTTCACTTTTACTTAAGAAAATGACTTAATTCAATAACTCTGAAATATTTTTAATAATTTGATGAATTGTATTAAATTATATTTATATATGAAAAGAATTAAAAATTTGCCAAATTATTATTAATTAATAGTGAATCCAAACAAATGAAATGCAATACTTTTTAGTAATTTTTAGTAAAACTTACAAAACATTTTTTATAAAACTATAACTTTTGTAATTCTTAATCCATTTTGAAGTGATTTTTGTATTAAATTTTAAAATTTTATTTAATTTAATCTAATATTTGATTTTTTTGCAGAAATTTGAATAAAAATCAAATAAAACTAATCGACAAAAATTCTTTCAAAAATTTGCATAATTTAGAGAATTTGTATTTAAACGACAATTTAATAGAAACTGTTTCTGAAAAAGTTTTCTCTGATTTGCCTCAACTCAAAAAAGTGTTCGTATTATTTACATATTTTATTTTTTTTAATCTAAAAGTATTTTAATTAAATTTTTAAATATATTTAAATCTATTGAAACGAATTTAGATTTTTGCAAAACAATCGATTGACTCAAATATCTTCAAAAGTTTTCAATAATAATAATCTTTTAAATGAATTGAGACTCAAAAATAATAACCTTAAGTGTGAAAACTGTCAACTCTTATGGCTTAAGGAATTCAAATCAAAAATCTATTTCTTAAGTACAGACTGTGATTCAGACGTTTTGAAGAAAGAACTTATCGGACAAATATCTGATCAAAGTTTTAGATGCGATCAAAAAGAATTTAAAATCGATGTAAAGGAATCGCAAAATATTTTTGGAACCTTAGGTTCCCCTCAAAAATGGATTAATTCTTCCAATGATTTATATAAAGTGAAAGAAAATCAAATAACACAAACAGTCGGAAGTCGTTTAATATTGAATTGTTCCGATTCGGGACATATATTCTGGACAAAAGACGACAATAGACTAAAAGAAACATTTAATTTAAATATCAGTAAAAATAATGTTTTGGTTATTAAAAAAGTATTGCCAACAGATTCAGGAACTTACAAATGTGTCGATCATTTTAATCAAATTATTAAAATATATTCACTAAGAGTTTTGGGTAAACAATAATTATTTTTCAAAAAAGTTATTTAAAAAAACACTTTTAGAGTCACCAGTTTTTATTGAAACTCCCGATTCAACTGTTGAGGTCCAGTTCGGGGACGATATCACTTTGAAATGTTTGGCGACGGGTTCTCCAGAACCTGAAATTACGTGGACTCGAAGAGGGAAACATAATTTTAAAATTTATGGCATTAATTTAAGTTTTAAAAATGTCAAGATTTCAGATGAAGATATTTACGAATGTGTCGCTAATAATACTCTGGGAATGGCTTTTAAAGAAATTAAACTCAAAGTAAAGGGAGAATCAATTGAATCACAAGAATTTGAAAGGAATGAAATTCTTCAATCTGTAATTGAAGCAAGGTCAGAATCTCTTTTTCATTTATTTTTTTCTGAATGATTTAATGTTTATAATTTAAGAGAAATAGTGGATCAGGCGATCAATTCTACCCTAAAATTACTAAAAGATCCAAATCGAAGGTCGAGTGCGGGTAAACTTTTACAAATCGCGAGATTTCCAGACTCTCCCGAATCGATAGAATTCGTGAAATCGATAGAAATTTATGAAAAGTCTCTCGAAATCCTCAGAAGAAAAGCTGAGTCCAAATCGAAGCTTCCGTTCACTGCTTTTAAATTTGAGAAACTTTTAACTCCAAATCAGTTGAATATTTTGGCGCATTTGTCGGGATGTCTGGTCGGACATCACTCACAAAATGATTTTGTTACCAAAAACTGTAGAGAAGACTGCAATCATCGCATTTATCGAACTTTTGAGGGGTTTTGCAATAATATGGACAACCATTTATGGGGCGCATCCCTCACACCTTTCATTCGATTACTTCCTCCACAATATGAAGACGGCATTCATTCACCCATCGGTTGGTTTTCTGACAGATTATACTCAGGATTTGTAAAACCAAATGCAAGAAAAGTCAGTCAATATATGATTCGTTCCAAAAAGGTTTCGAGCGATGAACGTCACTCACATATGTTAATGCAACATGGACAGTTCCTTGACCATGATATCGACTTTTCTATGCCATCAATTAGTTTCAATACATTCGATAGGGAACCCATAGATTGTACTAAAACTTGTGGTCGAACCCATCCCTGCTTTTCAATTGAAATTCCTTTCGATGACATCAGAAAAAATATAACAAAACGAAGACATCGAACGGAACAGAATTGTATTGAATTGATCCGATCGAGTGCTTCGTGTGGTAGTGGTCTCACATCTGTAGCGATGGGCACTTTGATGGCTAGAGAACAGGTCAATCAATTGACAGCTTTCATCGATGGCTCAAACATCTATGGAAGTACTTCTATTTTGTCGGATCACTTAAGAGACAAAACTCCGCGAGATTTTGGACTAATGCGTACTCTTGTTATCGATGGCAAAACATATTTACCCTTAAATGAGGCCCGATTTCCAAATGATTGTCAATCAGATCCAAGATATTCACATTTCGGATGCTTTTTAGGCGGAGATGTGAGGGCTAACGAACAGTTGGCTCTTTTGGCCACTCATACCCTTTGGCTCAGAGAACATAATCGGATCGCAAAATATCTTAAGTTTGTTTCAAATATTTATTTAGTTTTTGACGAATTTATAACTAATTTAAACCTAAATTTCAATTAAGATTGAGTTTCAAATCAGTTTCAAAATTTAATTTAATGAAAGTTTTAGTAAATCTATTAATTTTTATTTAAAAATTTATATCACAAAAATATTTCTCCAAATTATTTACACTAATTTACCAAAACTTTTATTTTATAAATTATTTAATTTAATGTATGAATTAATTTATATTTATATGAAATTTTGTTTCAATAATTTGTATATTTTAGAGAATTGAATCCAATTTGGAGCGGAGACCGAGTATTTCAGGAAACCAGAAAAATCGTTGGCTCACAATTACAGGTTTGTCATCAATTTATTTATAAATAGTTTAAATTAATTTAAAATAAAATTACTTTTAGTATATAACGTATTATCAGTGGTTACCCCATATATTAGGAGTTGAGGTCAGTTAACCCTTAAATTATATTATAATTATTAAATATTTATAATATTTGCTCTTTAAAGGGGATGTCGAAACTGGGAAAATACCAAGGTTATGATAATAAGGTGAACCCATCGGTGGCAAATGTGTTCGCGACGGCAGCCCTTAGATTTGGTCACACACTTATCAGTCCATTTCTACTGCGACTCAATCAGAGTTATAGTCCGATAACAAACTTTTCGAGTCATTTAAGTCTTCACCAAACATTTTTTGCTCCGCACAGACTCGTAAAAGAGGGAGGAATTGACCCTTTGCTCAGAGGATTATTATTTGCGCCTTCAAAGAGCCCGCGTTCGGATCAGATTCTCAATAATGAATTAACTGAACATTTGTTTGAATTGGCGAGAGATGTGTCACTTGATTTGGCCGCCATTAATATACAAAGAGGTATTAATTGAAACTATTATTATTTTGACATCACTTTTAGGCAGAGATCACGGATTACCTGATTATAATCGATGGCGAAAATACTGTAATTTGAGTTTCGCTCAAACTTTTGAAGATTTGAAAAATGAAATAAAAAGCGTTCGAATAAGAAATAAATTACAAAAACTTTACGGACATCCAAATAATGTGGACCTTTGGGTCGGAGCCGTTTCTGAAGATGTTATCGAAGGATCTAAAGTTGGTCCGACTTTCCAGTGCTTATTAGTGGAACAGTTTAGAAGACTCAGAGACGGCGATAGGTTTTATTTTGAGGTATTATTTTGTAAATATTAATATCTTTTCAAAAGTTAATTATATTTTGAAAGAATTCTGGAGTTTTCACTTCAGAACAGTTACAAGAAATTAAAAAGACATCTTTGGCCCGAGTCTTATGTGATAACGGAGACGACATCACTACTATAACCAGTGATGTCTTCGTTCAGCCAAAGCATCAGACATGGAAACAGTGCACACAATTACCACAAATTGACTTAAATAAATGGCAAAACAGTGTTTTGTCGAATAACATCTGTACTCAACACAATTCAAATAACTTTGAAATACCGGAACAACTCTTGAATAGACTACGAAACGGATAAAATTTAATTCAATAAAATATTAATTTTGTAACAAATATTTGGTGTGTTTTCCTGTGGCCACCAATTCTTTATTACATTTATTAAATAAGTCTACACTAAGAAAAGCTATTTTTCTGCCAAATTTCAAAGTATTCGCTTCAATAAGAAGTGTTTCCCCTTTTCTTATAGAATTCATATACGAAAGGCTCAAATCAAGGCTAACAGAATTGACTTTTGCATAATTAGTGACTTCTTTCAGATCTTCTGCTTTTATCATAGCTGTGGTCAACGCCAGAGTCGACAACTGATCTACAATAGTAGCAGTCATTCCTCCGTGAAGTGTGTCTGAAAAGTTTACGGCCTCTTCAGTCACTTCCATCTCTGCGATGAGTTTTCCATTTGAAGCACTTATTATATGAACCTTAAGATAAAAATCAAATTTTGAGGTTTCGTTGAGTGAAATGAAGACAAACCTTATCTAAGACGCGATCAAATTTCTTTGCGTCGACCAAAACTTTTAATGTATTTCGCATTAAATTAAGGACTGAAACCGCCATCCCTTAAGAATTACCACATTTTTGAAAAACTTAAAAAAAATTTGAAATAAGTCTAGAATAGCAACTAATCCAAGTATTCAAACTGTTTGTGTTATATTATCTTTACATTGATTTATGTAATTTGGATTAACATTAGTTAAACTGATCTCTGCACTCATAAGCGTTAAACTGATCTCTGCATCGGATGCAGTCCATCAAAAACGTCCAAATATGAGAACCTGAAAAGTACTCAAAACAGTACAAAAACACTCAAAACAAAAATTGTATT
>JAQFZM010002179.1:0-14672 GCA_034695785.1 Galumna obvia | reverse complement strand
TAAAGTAAATTTAATTTAAAATTTATTGTATCATATTTTCTCAGTTTTTTTGATAACATTAACTAGTTGAATTGAATATTTGGTAAGTTTTATAAAATAAAATTAACTGAGCTTAAATAAAATGTTTATTTAAGTTAAATTAACTAGATAGATTTTAAATTTGAAAATTATAAAATTATCTTATACATATAATTTTTGTTTTGACATAAAGAAAAAAATTTTTATTTTGCTTCAAATTTTTTCATATAATACTTCAAGAAATTATAATTATCCTAGTCTAATCTTGAGCAAATTTTAAATCCTGGTACCGTTGATACAAAAAATAAAATCTAATTACTTTAAATAAAAAATATACAAAACTACAAATTTTACATTTATAAAATGCCGAATTTATTTAAATGAGTAATTTAGCTTTTTTTGTTAAATAAATCATTAGGTTTTCTTGATGTTGATGTTACCAGGATTTACAGTTCCCCCAAGCTTATCCTAGATCATTTTAATGAAAAATGCTTGAAAATTGGTTGAACCATTGAAAAGCTATACATCAAAGAAGGTTATTGTAGTTATTTTAATGGATTTATAGAAAAATTTGAGTGCAAGCTCACGTCACTCGATTTTTGGCTATAACTATTCTCCTTTAAGCAATATTAAAATTTCCTTTTAATTGCAAATATGATTTTATCCTACATTTATATATATTATAAAATAATCCCTATAACATGATTAATTTTATTAAAATTGCACAAAATTTATAATATTTTTTAAAATTGAATGGTGAATTTTAACTTTGATTATTATTTATTATAGATAAACTAATAAATGATTGATATATTTTGATTTGATAATTTCAAAAAGAGCCTAGATCAATTATCAAATACAAATCAAATATTATATTATAAGCAAAACTGCTTAAAGGTTTATTAAGATTATAATATTTGGATTATAAAAAAAAGTGAACAAATTGTTAATAAATAACGGCAAAAATATAAGGATATATACCAAATTGTTTTGTTGGGGTCAATTTTTAAATTATTGACATTTTCTATTATCAATTTGCGCACGCTTCTTTATAAGATTTGTAATTAAATCTTCATAAATTTATGAGCATTTCTGATTATAGGCTTTATCAAAGATTTAATGAACAAACAAATAATTTCAATTATAAAATATGTCAAAAATTAAAATTTCATTCGTATTAAAGATATACAATGGAAGAATTTTTATCTAATTTTTAAGACATTATTTAAATTCAACTGTTATTACTTTTCAATATAATAGAATTTTTACTGAAACAACGATTTAAAAAAGTATTTGAGAATCAAGTGATTATTAAAGGGTATATTTCTAAATGAATTAGGATAATGGTACTTAAGAATATGAAAAATTCCACAAAAGTGCAACGAATCAACGTTGTAAATTATATTTCTTAGATGTAATTAAATTTTGACCAAACCTCATAATTTATCGTTTGAATCTCATGTCTGACAAAATCGGAAATATAAAACTCTCTGTTTCTTATGAAACCATTTATTGAAAATCAAATCAATTATTTCTTTGACAGAGTTCTTAGATATTGGAAGTTCTAATGAGTAAAATTTTACGAAATTATGTGCCAACATTTCGACGATTTTGTTGTTGGGGCATAGATTTCCTTAAAAATCGAAAAATAGAACAGACAAGATTTATTTTTCCACTAATTTTTATTAACACCAATTTATAATATATTATCACCAGGAAAATCGTGAACATCTCCAAAAGTTTTATAGTATTTAAATATATTTTAAAAATATTACATTAAATCATTTGGTTGTGATCTTAAAAATATAAAATTTTGGAAAAGTAAAGTGATTGTTCAATTTTTGAAAACAAATAAAAGAGATCAAATTTAGATGAACCTAATAAACGTTAAACTTTTTATTTCACTGAAATCATTAGAGTTTTTAGGTTTTCCTTGGCGTGAATTATTTTTATTCTAATATATAATCGAGAAAATCATTATAATGACCTTGATTTTTTTTAATGATTTAACGGATCTTAAACTTGCTTTTTCTAAATGAACCAAAATTATTTGCAGGTAATATAAAATAAGTTTTAAAAATGGTGAATTTCAATAAAGTATAACAATATGACTTCTATATAAACAAGGTTTGAAGGCAAAGTCATAATCACTACATAAACAAGCATTAGAATATTTTGAAATTTCTTTATATTAATATTTAAAATAAAGGTAAAATATAAATTTATAAATATTTTTTAACAATTATTTTATTTTGTAAATTATATAAGATAAAAAATGTGTAGTTCTTTTGATCTTAAAAAATATTTCTTAAATTTTTCATTATTTTTGTTAACTGACTTTAGTAAATTTAATATTTAGTGAGGATCATATCTTTTCAAAGAGTATATTTTAAAAATGGAAAAAGATAAATAAATGATATGAAGTCTATATATCAATAGAGTATTCAATAGTGTTGTCAACTCTTCTAGATTTTCAAGGATACCCCATTATTACAGAGGAATTTCCTTGATCCTTGATAAGATTCAACAAAGATTCATATTTCTCCTTGATTTAATAATCTTATATATTTTTTGATATATTTAAAACTGTAAATTTAAGTATTTTTTATAATGATATGTAACTAATCAATAATGGCCATGGTCAACTTGACAGGGGGGGTATTGCTATTTTTGAGTACTTTTCTCGCAACAGGGGGGGGTAAAGGGGGTATTTTCAAAATGGCCGCCAAACGTAAAATAGGTAGTTTTATAGGTGTTTATGGGTATTTTCTTGCTTTTATGCATTTAATTGACTCTTATTTAACGAATTCTATCATATTTAAGCAAAAAAAATTAAGAATTTAAGTCAAAAAATGAATTTTCCAAAAATTTAAAGTCAAAAAAATTTAAATTCACTGCCTATAGGTATGCGTCAAAAACTGTAAATTTGACTATTATTTCAGATTTTATTATGCTTTTTGCTATTTTTCTTATAAATTACAACTTTTTACTCATTTATTCTCTTAATAATTTAAGAATCAAAGCCCGGATTTCTAGGACTTTAAGCATAAAAACAAACACTCATAAAACGAATCCCATAATGCGACTTGAGTTTAGATTTTTTCAAAACAATTATTTATTTACAATGTTATAAATATTTATTTCTTTATAAAATAATTATAGATTAAATTAAATTATAATAAATTTAACTAAATTACTAAATTTAATTAGTAAAATATTAAATTTATATTTGATAATATTTAAGTAATTAGAAGCTAATCTTTTTTATTAAAGAATTAAATTATTTCTTTACAAAATTTATAAAAATTTAACTAAATTAAAACTAGCTTTTCACAGAATTAGATAAACTATTTATTAAAAATGACCAGTTTAAAAAATTTTAATTAAATACTTTTAAATAATTAGCTACTAATATATTAAATTTACACATTAAATCATACTTAATTTAGCCAAATTATATATAAAATTATGCGAATAATTATTTAATTAAAATTTTAGAATTAAAAAATTGTAATTTATTATTTAAATTTGTTAGTTTAAAAATACGTTATTCTATCCTATACTTTTCAAAATTAGCTTTAATTTAGTTAAATTATTATTAATTTTATAAATAATTACTATTTTAATCCTTTATTGATAATTAGGAATTAATAAATAACAAATTTATGTATAATTTTTAATTAATTTTAATTAATATTTAATTAATATAAATTAAATATAAATTTTTATTTAATTAAATTTAAGTAATTTTAATTTATTTAAATTTATAATTATTTTGTAAAAAAATAATTTTATTATTGATCACATTTAAAATAAATAATAATTAATTGTTTTTAATAGAAATCTAATATCAATTCTTATTATGGGATTCGTTTTATGAGTGTTTGTTTTTAAAGTCCTAGAAATCCTGACTTTGATTGGGACTCACATCAACTTTGATTATTTAAAACCCTTTTGTTGAATCTCATTGCGAAAGGTGTGACTTTCTTTTTAAAGGCGGTGACAACCATTACGAAAAGTGTGAAATTCATACCAGAAAGACTGTAACTTTCAACTAAAAGAGAACGACAAAAATAATATTTTCCTAAAAATATTTTATTATTCATTATTTTATTAGAATTTAGAAATATAGTCGTCAATTGATAATTTTAACAAGTTTAGGTTGGGTCATTAAAATTATTGGCTAGTTCAAATTAATGGTTGAAACAAAAAATACCCACTAAATAAATGTTTAAATGGGTGTCATTTTTTGATAATTTATAAAATTTTGTCAAATAAATAATATATTTTTTGTAGAATAAATATATTTTATAAAATTTATTTTAAATGAATATTTAACAATTTAAGAATTACTTTTTCGTTTTATTTCATAAATTTCATAAAAGTTTAATTATTAATTAATTTATCAAACAATTTATTCTCAAAATGCTTTTTTTCAACAAAATAAATGAATTTTATAATAAAATATTTGCAAACAAATACTTAAATATAATTTTTGTTTACTGTTTTTGAAAATTTTTAACTAATTATTGACTGATCACTTTTATATCTACTGTTATCGATAAAAGTGGTTATTTAGTTTTTTGTTCAATTTGACCATACTAAGTTTAAAAATCGATATTTAATTTTTGAGGCAAATATACCGAGAAGTAGGAGTCAGACATAAAAGTTGTCAATTAGTAATTTGGTTGTTTCAAAGAGTAAAACATTTTATAAGCAGTATTACAGCATTATTTACGGTTTAGCTACTCGTGAGAGCAAACCTAGGAAATTTTTTAATTGCCTAGTACTTTTTGTCCAAAATATATCTCATCTTTGCTTATGAGACTCATTGTAATTGTTTTAGAAGAATATATTTTTTTAAATGAAAATAAATATCATTTGATTGGATAATAACTAATTACTATTTAAAAATCGAAATCTTAGTCTTCAGTTTAATGAAGAAATAGCGCATAAAAGTTCATTAATTAATATAATTAGAGGAGAAAAGCAATGAAAGCATTCAAAGCATTGAAAGCAGTAGTAATTAACAGATATATTCTTCGATTGTTTGACAATTTGTGAGCTCAGAATATAATCACGAAATATAAAGCTTTTTATTGAGACATCAAATGTTGATATGAAATGTTAGAATATTCTCATAGAAATTGTATGTCTAAACATAATTAAGGGATTTGTTTGAAATAAATAAGAAAAAAACATATTCATATACATAACTATTGATGTATTTTTTAGTTGTTTTCTGATATACTTATCAATAGATTCTATGAAATTACACTAAATTATTAGATATCAAATGACAGTCGTATTCCTCACGAATTCTAACTTAAATGTAAGTTAAGATCAGTTTATGGAACAAATGATCGATAAGTGTCTTCAATAAACAGTTAATTGTTTGCAACGAAAGTTTTTTTTTTCATTCGTTTTTAGTTTTTTTTGTAAACGAATTTTATTCTAAACAATGATCTCTTTGTCTTCAATTCTTTGGGAAAAGAGCACTGAAATGGAAGAGCTATTAATAAGTATGGACACTCAACTTAGGCTTTATCTCTGGACAATTCATGAAATGAATAAAATGAGATTTGCTGTCGAACTCCAGAAGTCTAATCGCAATCATATTTATAAGAAAAATATCAGTCATTACAAAAAGAGATGGAGAGACAGATATATTGAACCCGACTCTAATTCCGGACTCAACTTTGAGGGTAATCTCATTCTAATTGAAATTAAAAATTATTAAATACTAAACTAACATTAATTTAATAACAGATCCGCTAAAAAAGATGAACAAATTGGTAAACGACTCGCATACTTACCATCACGTGATTACGTTTAAGAAAGTATTGTCTCATATCGTTGAGGACCAGATTCTGGTTAATAAGAATATTGAAAACATTTAATCTTATTCTCAATAATATTGGGAACTAATTTAGGGATAATTCAAAATTTAAGGCGAGTTTATTATCTCTGAAATGGTTCTTATCATTACTTAAATTATTAATACAGTTTGGGTCTGATTTAAGTCAATTGATGGGGACTTAAAAATCATTGACTAAAATCGAGATATCTTAACATTATGACACCCATAGGAAGGGTCAGGGCTTTGAAAATACGCCTTCACCAAAATAGGGTTTTGACTTATTGACACTTGACATAAATCGGGTCCAGACTGTATTTAATATATTTGAATGTTTCACACATTTTAATAACTTTTTATTTATGAATTACAAAAAAAAGTGAACTCAAAAGAGAAGTTTATTTAAATTTAAAAATAGACCTAAACTTTATATAGTTATTAGTTTGTAATTTCCAAACGAATAAAAGTACTAAAAAAGTACTTTTTATTTTATATTTCTAAATAACATTATCTAGTTCATTAAAAAATGATCACTTTATTAATAATATTATATTGTATATGATGAATATTTCACCTTTTTTGTACACTTTATCATGGTAAAATCTCTAATACTGACCAATGATTGTCAATGTCTTTAAAAGGATTAAAAATTAATCTAACATTAATAGGTTCTTAATTTTTCAGCATTTTATCTGGCTATATTTTTTGAATAGCTTATATTTGGGAAACACAAGTTTAAAAAAGTCTTAGTTTATAATCCAATTAAACACTAAAATATATAATTTTGGGGTCGTTTTGATCTTAAATTCATATAAATGTCTAAAAATTGAATCACAAAAAAAAGGTTTATTTCGTCAAATAATAAGAAATGAATAAAATTTTAATTTTATTTAGAATTTTATAAAATAAGGTTTGAATTGAAATGAAAATCATATGAATATTAAGATATCTATTAATGTATTAATAATTATTGTATTTATTCTATAATTTTATTGAATTTGAAATCAAATAAAAAATTAATAAATCATTGGTTTGTATGAATCGATGGATGTCTCCAAAGTAATTCACTGACCATTTCTTTGAAATACTTCACTTCTGAGTCACTCTTTTGGTAATCTTTAGAGCGTTTGTAATCTGAAGGATCAGATGTGTGACCATAACTTCTCTCTTCGCTGTTATTCAATTGTTGAACATTTTTGTCAATACTTTGAGAACTCTTTTGTTGACTTTTTTGTTGAGAGTTGTGGTCAAAGTTGAGATCAAAGTAATGGTTAAACTCTTTTGAATTTTGTTTGTTGTTATCAATTCTTTCAAGTCTTTTAGTTTCGTGGCGTTGAATATATTGTCGCTGAAGTATTAATTCCTTTTGTCTGTTTGGCTGACAATTATTTTTCAAACGTTTAAGTTGACCTCCGGTCCAATTCATTGTTACAATTAATTAATAATTAATAATTAATTTAAGAATAACTTAACTTAAGTTAACTTTGGTTTGAAAATAATCTTCTGATTAAAGTTCAGAACAGATTCAATGACGCAATGATTGAAGGGTTCACTCAAAACATACGTCAGATTTGTTTAAAAAAATTATTGTTTTCATTCAATGAAAACATTTCTACTAAAAACACATTATTTTTGAACAATATTTCAATGATTTGAAGAAATCAATAATTGATTGAAATTGACTTAATTTGACTTAAATTAAAACATGTGTTAAGTATCTTAAAAGTAATGTCTTCTATAGACAACTCATTGGTAATCGGTTTGTTGTTAGCATTGAGTTCGTGTCTCTTCATTGGTCTCAGTTTTATAATCAAAAAAATTGGTTTAATTAGACTTTCAAATAGAGGACTCAGAGCTTCGAACGGAGGCTTCGGGTATCTAAAAGACTGGGTCTGGTGGACAGGACTCACTTTAAGTAAATATATATATAAAATGTTAATTAAAAAATAATGATAATTAATGTTTGAGTGGGTATCGGAGAAACGGCAAACTTTGCTGCCTATGCGTTCGCACCGGCATCTCTGGTCACACCATTAGGGGGTCTCAGCGTTTTAATTACTGCCATTTTGGCCAATCGTTATCTTAAAGAGAATATGAATGTATTGGCAAAAATTGGATGTATTTTATGTCTTTTGGGTTCAACTGTTATTGTAATCCATTCACCAAAAGAGCGACAAATCAATAGTTTGGATGCAATCGGAGTAATGCTTTTGGAACCCCTTTTCGTCATTTATCTCATATTTGTTTCGTTTACTTCTTTTTTGTTGATAACATTTTATGGCCCCAAATATGGTTCCAAAAATGTTTTAGTTTATGTTCTCATTTGTTCACTAATCGGTTCATTATCTGTGATGTCCTGCAAAGGGATCGGAATCGCAATTCGACAGACATTTACTCAAACAAATCAAATGACAAACTCTTTGTTTTGGATTCTTCTCATATCAGTCATAATAACGGTTTCGATTCAAATGAATTATCTGAACAAATCTCTGGACATTTTTGACACTTCAATCGTTACTCCTATTTATTATGTATTTTTCACAACTTTTGTGATAATGGCTTCGGCCATACTCTTCAAAGAATGGCATTCAATGACAGCTGAGAACATTATCGGTAGTGTTTCCGGTTTTCTCATAGTAATTATCGCTATTTTCTTAATCAATGCTTTCAAAGACTTTCAAATCACTTTCGAAAGTATTAGATCTCAGTTGAAGTTAAGAAGAAATCCGATTATCATAAATGAGTTAAATGCCGAAAATGAAACAAAACTTCTTTCATCTGAACTTAGATGTGATATAACTCCCGGATTAATCACTTGGACAGCCGCTGATGAGGACGAACTCTTCAATCATTGACTTAATTAAACTCAAATCGTTTACAATTTTAGAGTTTATTTTGAAAACTCGAAAACAATTATTAAATTTTAATTTTAATGTATTTAAATATTTTAGTAATACTTATAAATAGATCTTAAAATAAATATTAAAATTTAAGGCAAATATAATAAAAATATAAAACAATTTATTGCAAACTTTGGCCTTAATTCAGGTTTTTTTTGCAAAACTTTATGAATTAGACGTCATTTCATATTATTGACAATAAAATGATTTATCGATTTTATAAAATGAGAGCAAAAACTTATAGTAAGCCCTCAATAGTTAACCTCATCCACCCTTTGAAGGACCACAAGAACGAGAGGGTCGATATGTAGTTCCGGAAGAATAACCCATTAAAGGATTAGAAGTATTGTCTCGCAATGTTTTTGTGTTTCGTTTACGCAAATCATTTGTGTCTTTGTTTGGATCAATACTTTTCTCTAATTCAATCAATTCTTGTTTTTTATGGTTTTGTTTTTCCTCTTCTTTTTGTTTAAATTCTTCCATTTGTTTATTGTATATCTCCTGTTGTCGACGTCGAGCCCTTTCTATCTGTTCCGCCCGACTAACTATCACTTCAGGATCTGATTATATATTAAACAAAGAGTTTAAGACAAATAAATTGAGTTTTGAGTCAAACCTTCGTTTTGTCTCATTTTATAAATAATTATCGATAAATATTTCCTCCAAATGAAGACTGAAATGAAAATGAAGGCCAAAACATACCATCCGTAGGACGACATGAGACCAGATATTATATCCATCAGATCTAAGAGTATTTGAGGATCTCTGTTCTTAATTGTCATTAAATCTAACCATTAATACGACATTTAATAATTAAAATTTAATAAATGAAAATTTCATTCAAAGGATTGAAAATAAATTATTGTTTTTGTGGTTAAAATGACATTTAGTGACATCTGTTGGCACTTCAAGTATTAAATTCTTTAAAGTTTAAAGAAATCAATTTTGTTTCAAATGAAGACTAATTAGAGTCAAAAAATGATAAAAGTTGGCAGAAGTGCTGCAAAAGAAGAATATCTGACAAATATATAAAATATATAAAATATTAAAAGAGTTGACTGACTTTTTAAGTAAAAAATGGTTTAATCTTTATTTAAATAATGGATTACATAATGAAGTAAAAGATCGTAACAATACTTATATTCTGTCATATTTTCTATGAGTTGAGGTCTGTGTCGTCTAACAGTGCGGACAGCATTGAAGATATCAACCTCTCTGTGTTGGACCACCTGTTCCATGGCTACATTGGCGGCACAATAGACACCGGCTCTGGATTTGCCGTTGTATGAGATGACAACAACGGGTCCGTAATTACTTCTTTGTCTCCATCGTTCGACCATGTTCATTAGTTCAACAAGAGCATTTGTAGAAGTGGGCACTTTATGTTCCTGAGGCCAACACGTGATTTGAAAGAGTTGTGTTGTTTTAGGCTCTGCTTTGACGCCAGCCATCAGTTCTGTGAGAGAAACCACTTTTTTGTTGATTCTAAAAATCCAAGACTTGATGTTTGGGTAGTGATTATATGACATCATTTCAACCGTAAAAACGGGTCCAAACTTTTGTTTCTTGACTTTTTCGTTGGGCCAAAACGAAGGATACGAACTATTGGGCGGAGGGTTTCCTAAAACGATCACAGAATTACATTCGTGATCATAAATAAGGGACCAAACGTCAGATACAGTCTTTTTCATCGGCCATTCGGTGACAATATATTCTTTAGAACGGGTATACCCGTCGACAAACACAGCGTTTATATAGTCTGTGCTGTCATTACTTTGGAATGATGTGAGATATGGACGGAAATTGTCGGGCGGAACAATAGATACGTCCCTATTCTTATCCCTGTTCTCAATTCGATGACCTCCGGCACAGTCACCAATAGTGGGTCTGACCGTCATTTTAATAATTTTCTGATATTCCAATTGATATTCATTTTGATTCATAACATTTTTACTGGACTTGAATTTCATTTGTTGTGACAATTCTTGGACCGGAAACCATGTTTTACCACAAAAATATGCCTCTTCTAATGCATCGTAAACAAACTTATACTGATCCTTTAATATAAAATTCCAGATCAATTCAATTTTAATGTACCTTAAATGTACCTTAAGGTACTTTTCATTTCCTAAAGTTTCCAAAATTACAGTATATTTCAAATGTTGGTAACTTTACAAGTACAGTAAATGACCACTAATTTTAAGTACCAATAATTTTAAATTACCATTATTTTTAAATAATTCTCAAACCAATTCCTAAGAATTCAATGAATTTTAGTGATTAATTTTAAGTGTAAGTCATTCAACAAAACGGTAACAAAATTTATTTTTTAGTTAAACAAAATGTGTTTTCTATAACTTATTTTATTATAAATTAAGTTATAACTTATTTTCATTGAATATTCACTAAAAATGTCTTCAAATATGTCTTTAGTATTTTAACTATATTTTTATTAATATTTTCCTTAAATAAATTACAATTCATTTGATGATCAATTGAATGCAAAAAATAAAACTATGACTAAAGCGACATATAATTTACTAAAAACAAAAAATAACTGATTTTTCCATTCACTGTATCACATATGAAGTATGGAAACGGGAATTGCTGGTCACTACCAAAACTTGTTTCACATAAGTTGTTTTCATAACTTATGATTGGACTGTAATTATAGGCTTTTTCTTAATTCATACATTAATTGTGATAATAATTTAGGAAAATAACATAAATTTGATTTGATTTTGTTTAAAATGTTATGAAAATGTTCGGCTAAAATAATTTTCTTACTTTAAAGGCTAAAATTTGTTGAATTATCAAAACTAATTGGAAGACACTGTAATTTCTTAAGATAAAAGTGTAAAATATTAGTATAAATAATAATTGTTTATAATTAAAAATATTCAAAGAATTTAATTTAAAATAATAATTGAAGACATTATTTAAGAAATAAAGCATTAAATTATATTTTCATTAAAAGAATTTCAAAGAAAAGTAAAGGTTTAAGAAATGAAAAATTGATTAATAGTAAGAATTGAGTGCTTTGAGTGCTATAATTGTTACTTAAATTAAACTTATATTAAAGTTATAGTAATTCCGATATTTGGCAGAACTGCCAAAACTCACCAAATTCTCGATAAGACCTTTGCGCGAATGTTTCATCCGTTTCGCATAACCGAACACATCGTAGAGGCCGTCCTCTTCAGCTAATTCTAAGTTTGAATCGACGCAAAGGTAAGAACCAGTTCTGCCGCAGCCGTCACTGCAGTGAACTATTGTTGGTCCGATTTCGTCCACTTTTCGATCGTTTAAAACTTCATTCATATAAATACGAACTCTTCGGCGAAATTGTAGCAAAGAATTAGGGAATGGACAGGTGTGTGATGACCAGTTGTGATAATGCAATTGATATATAATTCTTTCGTTGTCTTCTTCTTCTTCTTCTTCATTGATCTGATGGTCATCTTCTTCTACTTCTTCGATATCTTCTAATTGTTGATTGTCTTCGAGAAATGATTCGTTTTTTGCTGAAAGGAAGTCATCCTTTGAAAAAGTCTCAGCCTTTGAAAGGTTTGCATCGCTATAATAAAAAGTTCCGTTTTCGAAATCATCTTGCTCAATTGATGATAGTCTGGTTGAATGTGATTTAAAGCTCTGAGTTCTGCTTTTGAAAGATTTTGATTTTCTTTTCTTAAACTCAAATTTTTGTAACTTTTTTAATAACTTTTGATTAAAAGAGAAATAAAACAATTTCTTAGAAAATGATTAAAAGTTAAGAAAACAAAAAATAGTTAAAAATTCTTACGATTTCATCGGGTTTTCTAACTCTGAATGTTCTGATAACAAAGTCAGCCAAAGGCTCTTCACTGAGAAGTGTCACTTCAATTTGTCCATACATTTCAGGCTTATTCTCTTCCATAGGCCAGTATTGACAGCACATAACCCGAATAAAGTCAAATACTTTGGTCAGCATAACAATAACATAAGACTTTTGTTCCCAAATCATACGCCAGAAGTCATTTATAGTAAACTCATTGGGTCCCTGTGCAGCGATATAGGCGTTTGGCTTAAGAATACTCTATATTACATTAGATATTATCAGACAATTAATTGTAGTTCTCATGAAAAAGGAATTCAACAATTTTTGGCAAACAATCGCTCTTCACATAAATGTTTGCTTCACTCACATCAACATACGATGCATTGACATAATCTGAGTCCGGGTCCTCTCCTAAGTGTGATAACACCACTCTATTGAAGTCATCTTTAATTCAAATGAAAACATTTCAAAATATTTTGTTTTAAATCTAATATAAGAAATACATTGAATACTATTACGAAATATATTTAAAACTTCAAAAACTATCAGAGATTTCATAGAAATTTGAAAATATGTCTTAAAAACGTTAAATATTTTATGAGTAATAAAAGATAAAAATAAATTTTAGTTTAAAGAAAATATTCTAAACTTTGATATACACTTAAAATTTAGTGAAAACTAAAATAATAGCGACATAACATACAGGGCAAACACTTTTTAGGGTAAGTATTCTTTATTTCATTGGCCTCTTTGATCCCGTGTCGGGTACTGTGTTTTGTTGACGTCTCGTTCTTCGACGCAAACTTTCAAACAAAAGATTGTATTTAAAATTAAAATTAATTAAAAAACAATTAATTCCATTAAAAGTATAAACAAAAGAAAAAGTTTTATCGTAAGAAATATAAAAAAGAAAACAACTAATTATGAATTATTGTATATCAATCCAATCCAAAAGAGTAGCAATAAAATAGCAAAATATGCATTCTCAAATACTATTACCAAGCTCATTTAAAAATCATACCCTTTATTAATCAAAATATAACTAATATTTGACCTTTCCTTATACATTGTATCATGATCAAACTCTATTATAAAAAGATATTGACCAATGACTATCAATTATTGTTCATATTTTCAAGCGCGCACTTTAAAAATTTTGAATCTAAATTATGAATATCTCTAATCTTTAATATTTTTCTTATTTCTTTCTAATTATTGTTAAAAAGAAAGCAATAAATTATTATATTTATAAAAGGGGTTTCAAATGTACATATTTTAAAGATATATTGAATTTTGTTTCTCATACTTAATAATAATAATATTGAGTACTAAACCTCTCTGTCTTTTCATCCCTTCTTCTCATAAATATTAAAACACATATAAACGATATTTTTGTCAATAAATTTTGCTTAAAATTATTTACGAAAATATTTGCTTAAGAATAGAGAAGTTTAATAACAAAGATGTTCACGAATAGGCATTTTAAGAGTTGATTACTTAATATGAAAAAACTAATATTTTATTAAAAGTATTAAAAGCAAAGAATCTCATAAAAACTAAAATGTGTTTCCATTAAATTTAATGCCTTTAATTTAGGAACAATTATTATATTTTTAAAATTCTCAAAAACTGAAATAAGTTTAAAAAGAAGAAAAAATGGGAAAATTAAAAATACATGTAGTTTTTAAATATTTTATTTTAACTAGGATAGTTTTGTTGTAATAACTATCTTTTTAAGAATTAAAATACAGTCTACATTCGATATATCAGGTCCTGATATAACCAGGTGCAGTACATGCTCCGTTTTGACCTATGGAGCTCATAATGTTAAACATTCAATATAACCTGATTTGATATAACCAGAAACTCGATATAACCAAAAGATATTTAGGGACACATAAATTACATTTGATTTAACCAGAATTAGTATTGGATGCCATAATGAAAGTTAAAAATATGATTCAGTGCGAAACTTATTAAGACCTTTATTATTTATTTAACTAATTAGTGGATAATTTATATGAAAATTATTTTAAAAGGCAAAGACATTTGAATACTTAGTATAAAACTGTAAATATTA
>JAQFZM010002178.1:0-14678 GCA_034695785.1 Galumna obvia | reverse complement strand
CTCTCTCTCACTCACTCACTCACTCACTCACTCACACACTCACTTACTTTCATTTGATCTTGATAATATTTTTATTTGATAATTTGAGCTAAATTTCTATCAAAGCGTTAATTGAATGATCGCTAGTTTTTATCACTCTTTAAATTAAAACCAATTTTTCTAATAATTTTGATTTTATTCATAAAATAACTTAACTTTGATTTTAAGTAAAGAAATGTTTTGAAACGACACATAATTTTCTCCTTTTATTCGAATTCTGCAAAAATAGGTCACAAAAAAGGGTCGATAAAAGCGACTGATGTTATGAGAAACCGATCGATATGTTGTCTGAACTCAAAACTGGAATTGAGAGACACTACAGAACTACAGGCACTGTCTGTTTCATTAATGAATGGCCGTCACCTCAAACTTTATTCGATTGAATCAAATATTAACCAATTCTTGTAATCTTTTATTTAAAAAGTGTCATATCTTTTAGTCAATAATAATTCATTTTTTCAATAAATAAATAAAATAACAGAAAATTGAATGAAATTTATGTTTGAGAATAATATTCATTATTTAAGAGAATTCATCAAAAATTGTATTAAATGACATTATTTTAAAATCATTTGAAATTTTTGTGAGATTTAATAAAGAGTTTAAGTATAAGTATAGTTAGTTTGTTTGCTTTAGATATAAATGTATAGATGTGTAGATGTTTGGATGCATTTCAGAGCTACAGATTAACAGATATATAATATTTAAATTCATTTAATAATAAATCTCTAAATATTTAAGAAATATTAGAGTCACTAAAATTTTTAGGAATTAAAGTAGAATTAATTTAATGAAAAGTGAGTCAACCAAAGCTCAACCAAAGCCTCCATTAATCCAAAAATAATTTGAATATTTTGTTCGATTGGATTACTTTTTGGAAATTGACATTTAATGGTCCGATACTAACATTATTTTAAAAGTAAATTATTTTTCAAAAATCTTATTTAAAGACTCACTTTTCAGAAAAACATTAAACAAAACTTCAGTGGATTTCAATGTGTTTGTGTCAATACACTTAAGTTTCATTATTTAAATTTAAATTTAATATAAAGTGATTACTTTAAAGTCAAACAAGGTAATTTCATCACTTCCAGACTTAAATAAAGTTTTAAATTCATAATAACTTAAATTTTATTTATTTTTCACAAAAATTACATAAACTTTACGAAAATTATTCAATAATTCTAATAATATTTTATATTTGATGTATAGATATAATAAGAGACGTTTTGAGGGTTTTGAAGGGTTTTAGGGTTTATGTCATAATCTAAAGGTTCTAAAATGGCTAAAATACCATTTTTCGATGCTTTTACTGCTATTCTAAGCTATTTTGTCATTTTAATAATCTCGGCTTAAAAACAAAACAAATAAATAGATTTTTGGCCCAAAATATCAGTACTTCTAGTCTTCAAAATAGCGTTATTTTATTGTTTTAAACCCTATTTTTTCAAATTTAAAAAATATAATCATATTTTATAATTACCACTCAAAATACATCAAAATTTGAAAGCGAAAGGCGAAAGCAAAGCGTCATGGCAAATTTTAGCAGATGGGAAACTTTTCATTCGGGGAATTGTGTCATATTTCTCGGTTGAGGGTAATTTGTGAGCCCTCCCTTTTGCCATCTCTGATATCTAATATCTTAAGGGAAAAAATGAATGCAATATTTTATGTATTTTTGAATAATAAGTAAAAGAGATTTTTTACTCGATATCAATATAAGTGAATTTTTCCTCGTTTACAATATTTCAATTCAAATTATGGTTCTATCACAGTTTTATAACTATGAATCGTTATAAAATTTCACCTTGAACAAATCACAATCAAAAAATTATTAAAAATATATATTAAATAGAATTATATTTAAATTAATGATTTATTTTCATTTAAAAAAATAGTTTAATTAATCAAAAAATGAAACAATTATTCAATATTTAACATTTGATAATAAAATTATTAATAACTAAACGATTATAAATAATATTTTCAACTAAATTATATATATAACTAAATATATATAAACTAAATAATTATATATAAATATAACTATAATAAATATAAGAAATAGTTATATTTTCATATATTGTTTTGGCCTTGGTGAACTTTTATTTAATATATCATTTAATTATTCTTTTTTGTTATTAGAATTTAAAATCGATATAAACCTTGAGTTGATGTCAGTGTCAGTGACCGACAGTCATCACATTTTCAATAATTTCTCTTAAAATCATTTTCTCAAAAAATAATTAATTCTTATTATAGATTTAGATTTGGAGTATTAATTATAACTTATAACTTATAACATAATCGTAATTAAATAAAATAAATGATAATTATTATTAAATAAATGATCGAAATTATTCTACTTTAAGACTATTATATTAGAAATTTTGAGCATTTATTGAATGCATAAAATATATAAAATTTAAGACTTTATTTTATAAACTTTATGATCAAAATTAAAACATAGACTAATTCGTGAAAGTTTAGAAATTTATATTAATTACATTATAAATAAAATATTTACAAATATTAACTGAAATAAAACAAAAATTATATTATTTTAAGGCTAAGGAATTAAAAACTTAAGTTTAAAATATTGAAATGATTTTCACAAATATTTTTAAGTTAATTCAAATCATTAGATATACATTTTTCTAGAATTGATGAGAAACTGATTTCTTACTTTTTCATTACTAATAAAAGAGCGAAATTAGAATTATAGTTAAGGAAAGGGATGATCAAAGGTCTTGAGGGGGTCAGTGATTAAGGGGGCAAATTTTTTAAAACCTAAAACTTCAAATTTTTAGCTTTTTATTAGCATTTAATGATATATTTAAAGTTTTTTAAATACTAATATTGTCATTTAGTCAAGCTACTTTACTCATAAAGCAAGATTTTGTCAATTTTTAACTTAAAAATGGGTTTTTTTGGACGAATATCGATAATTTTGATGAGAGAATGTAATTAAATGATTAATAATAGCTTATAAGTTATATAATCTAAAAATATTGTTTAAATCACTCATTTTCTCTAAAGTTTTAATATTTTAATCTCAAATTTAGATCTCAAAAGAAAAATAGCCTATCCTTTTGGGGTTTCCTCTGCTCATTTTTAAGGGCTATTTTGCCAATTTTTGCCTCATAGGGGTATTTCGAAAACCCTCTCTTTCGCCATCCCTAGTTAAGAAACCTTTTCAGCCAGATTTTAAAATTTAAAGATTACTTTGAAATAATAACACATTTATCTAACACTGAAAATAAAAAATTGAACTTGCATTAATTGAGATATTCTCATCTAAAAAGTTATTATATGTTAAATAAAAAAAACGATAAAATGTGTTATTCGGGATATCTTATCCTATAGTCATTTACTTTTTATATTTAGATAATTAAGGAAATACCTGTCAAGAGATTCACTTTTTTCACTTTTATGTTCATTAGTTAAGTTAACGAAAAGAAATTCATAAGTTATAACTTATAAGACATATCTTATAAGATACTACTTATAACTTATTTTGAAGTAATTTTAACAAATCTTTTAAAACTATTATTCCATCAAAAATTACTACAATTTTTAGAATTAAAATTTTTAATTTAAAATATATCTGAAACTCGAATTCTAATAAAAGTCTATACATTAATTTCTTCATTTGGGCTAAATTTTGGGGCTTCAGTTAAATTCATTTAATAGACTAAACTTTTTGTCTTCCGATTCATTTATTGTCAAAATAATTGCATTCATTAGAAATTATTAGATTTTTATTTTAAAAATTTAACATTTATTGAATTGAATGCTTGAATGCTATCATCAGAAGTGACAAAACCGTTAAAATCTTAAATAATTTTGTTTTCATTTTTTCTATTTTTAAATATTGTCAGGTTTTACACCATTTCATTAAATTGATTAACAACTGATTCAGAAGACATTTCTCTTCTATTTTAACAATTTTTGTTCTTTAATTCTAATAAAAAACTATTTCTCTTTTACTTTTTTACTAAACTCTTTATTTTGCGCCAAAAATTTTTATAAGTGAATTAATTTTCAATTTAATAATTACTAATTTTATATTAATTTGTAAATGATCTAGTTATTCTTTCAATAAATTGAATTTTCATTTAAACATTTAACATAACTTTGAACTTAACACCGGAACTTTTAAATTGTGCGCTTGAACATTTGAAAAATAAAAAAGTATACCCAGATAAAATACTGTAAAATTTAGAACCTATTCAAGTTTATTTGATTAAACATTATTGATAGCCATCGGTCAGTACTTTTTCTTTATAATAGGAATTTGAACATGATATAACATATAGGGAAAGGTCAAATATTAGTTATATATTGATTATTAAAGGGTGTGATTTTTTAATGAGCTTGGTAATAGTATTTGAGAATACATATTTTGATTGCTACAAATCTACTACTTTTTCCGATTTTAACTTTGAACACAACAAAGTTTTGTACCCTTTTCTATACGTTGTTCTTAAGTTTGAACAAAAGTTTTCGGTTAAACATAAGAAAGTCAATAGATTTTTGTTCAAATCTTTATAAAATAGTTTTAATGTCTCTTTTTTATATAAACGATATAATTACAGTGTATTACAGTTCCCTTTCGGTTGAGTAAGGAATCCTTTGGGTTAACTAAACTATTATGTAAAGCAATAAACCCATTATTCCTTAAACCCAAATATATCAAATGAATAATAAAACTTATCGGTTGTGTTAACTAATTGTTAATAGATTGGATAAACAAATTTCATATGTCCAAGCTACTTTACTCAAACCAATGGAAACTGTAATACACTTTTAGAGATATTCTTACAGTTTTAACACTTTTAGACGTTATTTATTGACGAATTAGTTGTTGTGATTTTACAGCGATTTAATTATTGGATATAAAATTTATCGTTTATTTATTCTGAAATTAATTTCAATGATTTTTAATAAATTTATTCAAAAAATTATTTTATTATGTTTTGTGTCATATGTGTTGACCACAACCACAACATCTGATTCATCAGATCTAAGACTTGTTTTTATGGTTTGTATTAAAGGGATGATCGCATTCCATATGTAATCAATTAATGATTGTCTTGTTTTAATCAGATCCACAGACACGGCGATCGGACACCCATTAAGAGCTATCCGACTGATCCCTACTCTAACAGTAGCTTTTGGTCTGACGGTTGGGGACAATTGACTCAAGTATTTTATAACAATTTAATTGCGTTTATAATTGATTTTAATGTTTATTTTATGCAAAAGAGAGGAAAAGAACGGATGTATCGTTTGGGTCAATACATACGACAACGCTATGAAACCTTTTTGAGTGATTCTCCCCGAGAAGTACATATAAGAAGCTCTGCAGCCGATCGATGTCTTGAAAGTGTGGCTCTTGTTTTGTCTTCTCTTTATAAACCCGAAGGAAGGTATTAGTGATAATTGTTTACACAAACAAATAATTAATTGTTAATTGTCTTCATTGAGATGGCAGTGGAACAACAACTTAGGACATGAGTGGCAGCCATTCCCAATTCAAACCGAACCTCGACCTGAAGATGGGGTCAGTCACTCCTTTCTTTTTATATCGAATTACATTTATTTATCGACAAAAATAATTTAATCTAAAAATATAATTAAGGCTCAAATAATTATAAATTTTAGTAAATTTCAGTGCAATTAATTACAAAAGATTTACATTTAATTTGTTTAAAAATATTTCCTAAAAGATGTTGAATTCTGGGTCTCATTGTGTGGCAGCGGAACAGGAATTGATTAGAATTCATAATTCAGCCGAAGTCCAGGAATACACAAAAACAAAAAAGGTTTGAATAGTTTTGAGAATATTTCCATTTAATGATTATTTTAGGCTCTTTTGGATTACGTTTCGCGTAATACCGGCCGTAATGTCTCTGATATAAACTCTGCTGAAGAGATATTTGATGTTTTGTCTATTGAAAAAGAAAATGGCTTTAACTTACCAAGATGGGTTGACACTACTACCTATGACACTTTACAAGAAATGTCAAATATGACTTTTTATTATGATTTCTCTACAAAATTAATTCAACGCTTAAGAACCGGTAATTTTTGGAATCAAATTCTGGTTAAAGATTTAAATTTTATTATTTGTTCAAAAGGTTTACTTTTAAAAGATATTATAAAACGAATAGAAGATACGATTCGCGACAATAAAAATGTTTCACAGAATTCTTCCAATAAAAAGATTTTCATTTATTCAACAGTAAGTCATAAAAATGTTTGAACTAAAATGTGTTAATCCTTGAATGTATAGCACGACACACAAATCGCTCTTTTGTTAAATGCTTTCAGAGTTTTCGATATGAAGTCTCCGCCTTTCGGTATATTTAATATCAATTAAAATAATTTATTAAATGTATTATAAATTAGGCGCTACTCTTTTGCTTGAATTATATGAAACAAATGGTGAACCATATCTTAAGTTTTTTTATTTGAATGACACCGAATCACAAAAACCAATTGAACTGAATTTAAAGAACTGTACGAATAACTGTTCGTTTCCTAAATTTTATGATTCAATCAAAGATTTAATACCAAATGATTGGAGCCTTGAATGTCATAATAGACAACAATTCTTCGAATCAAATATCGGTGAAAATATTTTTATTTTTAAAATTGTTATTAATTATAATTTTCTCTTATAGTGATGTCATATTTGTTCGGTTCTTTGCTCACACTCTCAGTCTTGAGTGTCGTTTTCATTGTCTATATATTTTTACGATCAAAAAGAACTGAAATAGTTTACCAAATGTTACCAATTAATTAATATTCAAACACTCATTATATATATCTGTGATTATCATTCGTTTAAATTATTATAAATCTTATCTTTCTATATATACATTCGACCACCAGTTTTATCAAATCAATCGACACTTATGTTCACAAATCTCGTCAATTCATAAAACTTGTGAATCGAATGTATTCTTTTGTCTTCAAAGAGTTTTTAAAAAAAGTTTCAATTTTGATAATTTTCTCACAAAAATTAATGTCATTTTAAATTATTGATTTCTATTATAAATTAGAGAAAATGGAGGGCAGAGAGAGAGAGAGAGAGAGAGAGTAGCTATTATCTTAAGATTAATAATATACAAATCGCTTAAAATACAAAACTTAAATCTTATAAAAAAAATCAGTCAATAAGACTATCACTTAATAGTGAATAATGAACAAGGTAATTATTATATGTTAAACCTGTTTTGATAATTCCATTTATATTTAACATTTTGTTATAATTTGAGAATATTTACTGTATTTTTTGTTTAATTTTGTTCAAATCCCTTACAATTCTTCCATTTTCTTTGAATAATCTTTTGATACAATTTTCTCATAAAACTATTGAATTTATTATAAAGTAATGAGTCATTACTAATGATCGATAAATTCTTTTATTTTTTTTTTAATATTTATTTTTGGGAAAAATATAATATTTTGTAAAAAAGTGACAAATTTTAGTAAAAATTCGAATAAAAAAAATTATAGAAATTGAGTTAAAAATGAATGAAATCTTAAAAAATGATTTTAATCTGAATTATTATTTTTCAAATGTTTGTGAATGAAAGCAATGAGAAAACGTAAATCAAGTTTTGAGTCCTGACCTCTGCTTTCATTGATTTGTTCTTCGATTAGTTTTGAGTCTAAAGAGTCCTTTGGATCCGTTTCGACGACTTTATAGTAGAGACAAATGTAAAGAATAGAAAAACTAATAAATAATTAAGTCTTACTCTTAATTATTTGGTCCTCGACTTTAATCTCAACTGAAAACCATTTGTTTGGATCAGATTTTGATATTTTATTGAACTTAATGTTAAAAAACTGATCCCTTTTTTCAATTCTTAAGCCAATAGTATTCCAGACATTCATTACATTTTCAATATTTTCTTTGTTTTCGTCCGACTTTTTCGACATTTTATCGATATCTAAGAAAAGGGTTCAAACAATTAAAACTTAATTATAAATTATTAAGTGATAAATGTTTTACAGTCCTGTATGTCCTGACACTTGTCTTCAGCCCTTTCTATATTTGAATTCGCTTTAATTATAGCCTTTTCAACGGTTTCCAACTCTAACAGTATTTTAGTCTTTTCTTTATTCAATTTCTTAATGTCTTTAATCAAACGATTCAACTCTTAAAAGAAAATCAAATTAAAAACATTAAAACATTAAATAAGTAAAACCTTTAGTTTTGTTATCAAACGAATCGTTTAATAGTTTGACACCAATTGTTTGGCTTTCATTACATTCTTTAAACAATTCACTCAATTCTGACCACATTTTTATAAAACTTTACTAAAAACCAATTAATTTCTTAATTAATTCTTTGGTTTAAAATTAAAATTTCTGTTTATAATACAAATAAATTCAAATTTAAATTAAGTGAAAAAAAGTACATAAATTATGTTTGCATTAAATCTCATTTTTATTACTTTTTTCAAATGAAATTTTCAAATGTTTGGACGAAATTTATTGAACACTGTTTGAGTGAAACGAAAAACCGCCAAAAATTACACATAAATAACGTCTGAATTAAGTATCAGAAGTTTATGAAGTTTTGAGAAAAAGTTGTAAGTTACAATTTGTAACCTTATTTTAATAAATTTAATTGAAATTGAAAAGAACTGTTTGAATAGTTATGTGTTTTCTAAATTTTATGATTCAATCAGATATTTTTCAAAGCATTTCCTTTCATTTCCCCCCTAAAATTAAATAAAATTCATTTCCTTTGCTTACAATTTTCAAAAGTGAACCTTTACTGGGTCTTCCCTTAAGGGTAAGGTTCAAAAGTTGTAACAACAACTTAAAGTATGCAAATATAAATCTTAGAACCAATAAGTTATTTAATTAACCATATCGTTGAACATATCTTAATCCCCGAGTGGTTAATACTAACGATATTTAACTATATATAAGATATAACTGTATAAAAGAGTAGACATTTAAAAGTTTCTGACAAAAAAAAAGACAGAAATTAGTAAAAGTGGGTCACATTTATAACAATGATTGAAGAACTGATTAAGAGTTCAATTATTACTTAATTGTTTCCATTGATTAAAACTTTTAATTTAAAAGTATAGATAATTTGAAGTCTAAGGCTATGATTAATAAGACTTGAAAAGACAAGTGTAAAAAGAGTCTTGGACAATTTTACATTTAAAGACAAATTTCGAAATTTTTATACTTTGAATTACTTTTATTTTAAACCTTAAAAAACCCATTGACTTTTATTTTGATATAAATAATAATAATACAGTGATAATACAGTATTTAATACAGTATAATACAGTATACAGTGACCGATCGTTAATTTAAACAGATTTGCTTTTAGACATTTGGTTCAAATTAACCATTTGCTCAAATTATCGATAGTTTTATAACATTAAGTCTATGGGAATGGGATTTTAGTTTTGGTTCAAATTAATGGTTACTTCAAATTATCGGTTCTTCAAATCAACGATTGATGACTGTATTGTATTAATTTTATATTTATTTTGTTTGAGTTTAATCTCAAATAATATTTTGTACGAATTTTTATTTGTCCAAAAGTTATACTTCAAATTGAATTTAGATATTTATTGAAAACTAAATTTAATTTAATAATACCTCTACATTTGACCTTGTTATATTGTCAATTAATTCAGTATTAATGCAATGACACAAAAGTTTTTTCACAGGACTCTATCCTTTTCTCGAAGCTCCTCTTCAAGACTATTGACTTCAAATGACAAAATTATTAATTAAAATAATTTAATTTTATTAAATTTTTTAGAATTTAGTGAATAACAAATTTTAGCTCAAAAAAAACTCCCGACAATTGTGTAATAATTGGACATTTTTAACTGACCCATGTTATTTTTCCTGTGTTAATCCAATGTGCAAATAGAGTAAAGAGGGGAAGGGTGAGGGGAAGGGTGGGGGAAGGGTGAGGCAAAGAAAATAGAGAATATTTAAATCAATTTTAATATTATCTTCTATTCATTGAGTGATTATAAGTTAATTAATTTTGTTGCCGTCAAATGAATCTTTTCATTCAATTTGTAGATCCGATGTCCGCCGCTGTCATCCACTGACAAAGGATTAGATAATTGTTTGGGATCTTCACAAACAAATATATAGTTGTCATCGGCTTCACTCTCTGGAAATTTTTGTCGATATTCTTCAATCGGAAGACAATCTGTTATTGTGACGCATCCGACAACTGCTGAAAGAGGATAACTATTGGGAAGTGTCTTAAATCCTGCGAATCGGTATAAATTCTCCACTTTTCTAATGAGTTCGTCGTTTGGTTTTTTACTACTCGAATGAATCCAAAGTCTTCCTCTGAAGGATGAATACCAGTTCCGTCCCTCGTATTGTTTGACACCACTAACAAGTAATGAAGCGAAGGGTTGTTTTACTGATAAACACATTCCTTCGTCACATATTTGCATCAATTCTTTGTCCTGAATTTTAAGTTTATTGTATGAATCGATTAATCTTTTAGTGATATTCATGTCTTGAATCGATCGTTCGTTGGTTTTGTTTTTGGAAGTCATATAAACCAAATTCGGCAGTTTTTCACAGTTGTCTTCACTAATAAGTTGAGAGGTGTCGACGCACTGGTAATCACTTTTAAGTCGAGTTTCGTCATAGAGTTGTTGTATTTGTTGGTCAAAATCCTTAATAACTTTTTCGTTATAATCAGAAGCAGTTCTTTCATTCAAATCAATTAAAATTTTTTTATTTGTTTTCAATTTGTTTTCGTGAAGTTTTTCCACTTTTGATGCAATACTTTTTCGACTTTCATTTGATATCCAGTTTTGAGAGTCCAGAGAAAAGTAATCGTTTTCGTCGTCAAACACTTTGGTTCGAACCGAAGAGTTTTTATCAAATTCTAAGAGTTTTTCCTTTTGTTGAATGGCTTTCTCGAGTCCGGTGTCAAAACTGGCGGCGATATCTTTAAGACCTGAGTTTGTGTACTGAACATCACTTTTGGGTACAGGAGTTGGGCTTTCCTTTGAATTTTGTTTGTTTTTATTATCCCTCAAAAGTTTTGTTTGTTGAGGAATGGAAACGAGTTGACCACAAGTAAAACAATTACCGATACCTTCCTGTGAGCACACAATCCGTCCGCAAGAAATACAATTTGTGACTAAACTGTGTTTCGTTGCCTCACAACTACACTCTCTTCGACCTTAAAATTCATTCATTCAATTAATAACAGTTTTCACAATTCATTATAAAATTTCATAGAATTAAAGTTAAGCAATAAAACAATGAAGCAATGAAGCAAGTACAAATTGCACATTTAATAACTGGTAAATACCTGGTAATAGCGCTACGCAATCACTCAAATCATTAATTTTGACGCCTTTCCCTCTCTTCCCTTTCTTTGAAGACATGTTTGAAAACTTATATTTATTTAAATATTGTATAAATTATGCGATAATTTCTAAAATAATATAAAATAAATTCAAGACTAAAATCATTGAATAAAAAATAAATTTACTTCACTGTCTCTCAATGTGGGCACTAAAGAGCTGCTCTTGAGCTCAGGAATCGAGTAAACAATCATAAATTACGTAATCAAGTAATCGACCCCTTATTAAAACAATCACTCAAAAGTATTTTTAACAAATGTTAACAACAAAATTACTTATAATAAACTTTAACTTCACGTCATTCACTGATTACTGTTTGATATACTGTTTGTATATGAGTACAAATTGGAAGAAGTTATTGAATAATATCATACAATTTATTGGTAAAGTCTATAACTTTTTTTTGTTTACTCGATTCCTGAAACTCGATCGCTTTCAAACATTTTTTATGTATTGAGTGAACATCTGTTGAATCAATGGATGACTCAATCCTTCAAAAATATGATTCAATTTATTGCGTGAATTCAGTGACGAAAGACTCGTTTCAATTGTTTGTAAATAAATTGTTTTAAATTTTAATTTGTTTTCATAAAAAATGGATGATTTCGATGAAAATATTTTAACTACTCTTAAGATTCTTATTATTGGAGAATCATTTGTCGGCAAATCCAGGTCTCAAACAATTCAATTATCCTTTAATTTAGACATTTTCACAACAATTACTCTTTTCTTTTAATTTTGATCAATGAATGAGTCAGTGATTATCAATTATTATTAATTATTATTAATTAATATTAATGACATTTTAGCAAAACTACAGCCAATAGTTTATTGTTTTTGATTTTATAATTTGTTTATTATTATAATTAAAATATGTTTATTGAGTAAAACAATGAATTTGTTTAATTTTAAAGAGATTTAAATGAATAGTTTTGAGTCTTAACTAATGTTTAAATAATTTATTTATAAACAGTTTATTACTTCGATTTACTGACGACACGTTTAACAACGAAATGCCGGCGACTATTGGTTTCTAATTTAATTCAATTCTTTATTTATAATAAAAGTTTAATGATTTTAGGGATGGATTTTAAGACAACAAAAATGACAATCGATTCAAATATAGTAAAACTTGCGATTTGGGATACGGCAGGATCTGAACGATTCCGTTCTCTGACCCCTAACTTCTATCGGGGCTCTCACGGAGTGATTCTCGTCTATGACGTCACTAACAGACAGACATTTGAAAAGTTAGAGAATTGGGTGAAAGAAGTTGAGGCCTACACTACAAAAGCAGATATCGTTAAAATGTTGGTCGCAAACAAAATCGATAAAGTATTTCATTCATACATTTATTTATTTTTCATACAATAATAATCTCTTATCACTTATAAAGGAGGGAAGAGTCGTCACTCGAGAAGAAGGTCTTCAGTGGGCGCGAAGAAATCACACGTTATTTATCGAAGCCAGTGCTAAGACTAAAGAAGGGGTTGAGTGTGCTTTTGAGGAATTGGTCGAAAAGATAATACAAACTCCCGGTCTTTGGGACGCAAATGAGTCAAACATACAATTAAACAACGAAACTGTTTCTCAAAATAGTTGGTGTCATTCGTGGTGTCCTTAAAATTATGTAAATTAAAAGTAATTTTTATTCGATTTTAATTTCATTTATTGAATAAATATTTTAAATTATAATTTTATGAATATTTTAGAAGTGTTTTAATTATTCATTATTTTGATTATAACTCAACTCCAGTTACAAATATTTTTAGTGGTGTCCCAAATGGTATCTTTGGGACATTCCTGAGTCACAGCTACTCCATGAACACACATATAATACTTTTTGGGATCAGAATGAGGTACAAATAAAGTTCCCGATGGCTCACATTTTTCATTTGCTGAGACATTTGTTTCAGTTGAGGGCAAAGGTTTTATAGATGAAGGAGTGGAGGCCGTCGTTCCAACTGTTGCCGACGACACAACTATTGGTTTTTTAGTACTGATTGAAGAAGAGGTTTGGCTAATAGAAGAAGAAGAAGGTGTGACAGAGTTGGTGTTCGGTTTCCTTGTGCTGGTGGGCCACCACTGAGATCCAGGTTTTGCTGTTGTGGTCAACTTTGAAGGGTCGGGTACCACCACTTGATATCCTTTTAACTTATCGTTCATTACTTGAAGTAAAGGATTCTTTTTAGGACTACAAACGCTATTGAAGTCATCCAAATCGATGGCCCAAACCATTCCTCCACCAAAACCGTGTTCTTTGATGTAATCCATTTTGATTGCAATACTGTCTTCGTCCTCATAACCGACCCACTGGTCATTCCAATGAGCGAACGGACATTTACCGACGTCGTCATACTTTTTAGTCCATTTCGCGTCACTTTCACCGCAAATCTAAAAAATATAAAATGATTTCTTAAATTTTATGATTAATTATTAGCCATTTATTTCTGACGACAATTATTTACAGAAAATAAAAGAGAAATGACCTTAAATTGAAAATAATTGAACGAAATTAACTTTTTCTGAAAAATTTCCTGAATTTTTCATTACTTTTGATACGATTTATTGATTAAAAACCAGTTCTTTGACTCTGAAATGATTTTAATTTACTTTTAAATATTCCCTAAAAAGTAAAATCAATTCCAAAAATGTTTTGAGGAAATTGTTTGGAGTATTATATTTAAGTAAATTAAGTGTCGATTCATACCTCATAATAAGCCAAAAATCCCGAAGCATTTGTATATATTCCTGGATTTCCCCCTCCATTATTTTTATCCCATCGATTTATAGGAGCCCTCAATCCTTTGCTATCCTTTGATCCTAAAGTGTAGGTCCGGCCATAAAATGGAACTCCAATTATAAGCTTATGTTTTGGAGCTCCCATTGAGTGCCAAAGATATGTTCCGTCGTTCTTATAGTCATTAAATAAATAAATTTATTGAAATAATATTTAAATGAAAAAAAACTATGAAGTATTACCACATTTAGCTTTTCGTAGGCCCACTCATCTATGGGTCGTTTATAAAGAGGAGAGTGAACGTCTGCAAATCCGGTCCAACTGCCTCTCAAATCATAGGTCATTAAATGTATATGATCTAAGAGCCTTTCAAATTGTTAGCACTTAAAAACTAAAAGAACGATACAAAGGTTCCCTATTGGGACGTGCTATATCCAAGACCAAAAGGTACTCTATCATACTCGATTCTAGAATAAATTAGAAGAATTTTGGTGTTT
>JAQFZM010002177.1:0-14679 GCA_034695785.1 Galumna obvia | reverse complement strand
AAAAATTTTCAAAAAATTTATATCATTCTTAAACCCGTAAATGTAGTGTCCATTGAGTTTGACCTCAAACCTTGTTTTACTTATAAAAAGGTTTTGTGCAAAAAAGCTATCAAAATTCGTTATATTTATGTGAGGAAAATGCTGATTTAAACATAATAAACTCAAAAAAATGACTAAACTACTATATTTCTGTAAAAAGTTTAAAATTTTCTTTAATATTTTTACAAAATCTTAACCGATATTCTTAGTAGGGTGCCTACCACTCAATTTATCTAGGGGGAAAATTTGTCAATTTTATTTTTTTAGGGTTCTTAGGCATTCCCCCCTTTCGCCATCATGATAAATATTGATAGGGATAGCAAAAGGTCTATTCTCTAGGGATTGGTAACATAGGGTATTTTGGGAAAAATCGTAGAGTGGGATGTTATTGAAGGTATATTTCAAAAACTTCAAATATTTGGACTAAAATTTGTGAATTCTCTAAGAAAAAATTGGCGATCAAAATGGAAGATTACTAGAGAATTAGAACTATTTTCTACTGGAGGTAAAGTGAGACCTCGTAACAAAGCCATAAATAAATTGAAAAGATTTCATTATCATCTATTAATTTTCGCTTTACATAATTTCCAGTGTAATTTAAATGCTTAAAAATTACTTTCATAGTTTTAAGTAATAATTTTAATATTCTTATATAATTATTTTGTAAAATTAATTTTATTTTGTTTATATAACATTATACATAAATAACATTCTAATAATAAATTTCACATCACTAAATCGACAACAGTTATGTATTATTTATATCCTAATTTAAATTGGCAAAAATATTTTCAACAATAAATTAGCAAAATAACTTTATAAACTCTAAAAGTATGTTTTATAACTAAAATATTAACCACTTGTAATAAAGTTATAAGTAGGACAATTTTATATACATCACATGCATCCTATCAACTATAAAGTTCTATCAATTGCTGGAGTAAATAAAAATTTAAAGTTAATTAAATATAAATTTTTTGTAGTCTCACTAAACTTTTAGAATCTAGTCTCAATTGACTGGTTGTTTACTCATGGTTATGTTTTAAAATATAAAAGAACATTTACATTAAATTAATTCATATGATGAATCAATTTATTTTCATAAAAGAACAACGTTTATCATAAATATACTTTTGAAATATCTCTGATTAAGCGCATCGAAAATTTATTTATTTAAAGAGGATGATTAGGTTTGAATTTGATGTTTATTTAAAAATATGTAAATATATTAATAACAATCTATTAGTCATTTTATTTAGCGGTATAAATTTTTTTCAAATTTTTAAAGAAATTTGCTCATTTTGCATCCATAAATTTCTAATGTAAATAAGATAAATTCAATTAGAGATTCTTTTAAAATTTCCAAAAATATTTAATAGAATATTCTATATTGTTTAATATTTCGAAGAAAATTTTAATTTAAACAATTAAATTGTACAAAAAAAATAATGTTTAACATATATTTTCTTTAATTTAAACATGACACTAGAATAATAATACTATTAATATGGGTATCAAATTAAAATTAATTTCACTTTTTATAAAGTACTTGAAAGAAATACTTGATATTTTTCTGGGGTTACATTGATTTTTGAAAAAGTTTGGTTTTTTCCCTAAAATAACTAATTATGAAGTTGAAAATCTTGTGTTTTAATATAATTATATTTATTCATGAAATATTAATAATATAATACAATATATATAAATTTTCATTAAAATAAACATTTAAAGTAATATTCAATTGCAAAATTTGAAGTTAAAATTTGAATGAAAATATTATGACATATTTTTTCTTCAATTCTGTTATATTTTATTAAAATTAACTATCAATATCATTTTAAATAAAAATTTAATTTTGAATTTTACGCTTAAAATTTGAAAGAAAACTAAATTTATTCATAAATATTCATTCAATTTTTAGCTTTATTAATATTAAAATATTATCAAAATCGAAAAACATTTTCAAATACTTTACATCTTCTTTTTTTAAAACGATTTATTTATATTAAAAATATTACAAACATATTATCATAGGCTTAACTGATATATTTTTTCAGAAAACTAAATTGAAACTGAACCAAATAATTTTTAATTAAACCAAAATTTTAATTTGATGATGAAGATTATTTTAAATTTGAAATAGATACAATTAATTTTCCATTATAATTCTATCAAAAATAATAAATTAAGTTAAACTTCTTGTAACTTATCTAAAATAATATTGTTTTCAATATAACAAACTTTGCATCTCTTATTTCAAAGTATTATCTTTAATTTAAAATAAATAAACAACCTTTTTATATATACATATAATAATAGTGTATCTACTATAATTAAAACTTTCTAAATATAAAGATAAATCAATTTCCGATCTGTAAATGATTTGAAAAATAATAAATTTATTATAAATTAATATATCTATTAATTTTACTAAAACAATAATATTAAAGCCATATTTAATGAATATAATTAAAATTTTAATACTTATTGAAAAATATCAATAATTTGTTGGGAATATATTTTTAAGTAATTGTTTTGGTCATCACTTGAAGTCTTATTTATTTTAACAATAATTGGAAGTATGTTTTCGTCGGTCAACATTTGTTTATATTTCTCAGCTTTAAAAAGAGAATACGAAATAAATATAAATTAATTAAAATATAATAGATATTACCGGGTGAATAATTAAAATTTATACTATTTAATGAAAAAAATACTTGAAAACACTTAGAGTTATTTTGATAATTTTAAATAATTTATTAAGGAATATATAGAAAAAAATTAATTAAAATTTTAAATTTATATCTTTAAATCAAAACCAATATTTTAAATTAGGTTTATGAAAGAGTAAAATTTAATGGTCAATAATTAATTTATTTATGATTTTATGAAGTTGTTTAATAGAAAAGGGTTAAATTTTCATTTGATCCCGAAATTTTTAAAATGGATAAAAAGACAAAAAACTCATATTAAATGGGATATAAAATAATTCTAAAAGAAAAATTACTGAAAATAGGGATTACACTGTAAATTGAATATATTATCTGAATAGAGGATATCGTTCTGAACAAATTTTATTTGATCTCTTTTATATTATCACAAAACTAAGAAAAAATTTACATAAAGCATAAAATTTTAATGAACTTGGTTTTTTATTTATCTTTTTTAAACAGCATTTTAATCCTATATTTTATTAAAAACATGTTTTTAAAATTAAAAATCTTTAATAATTTTCAAGTTTTTAAATTTGAGCCACTTAATTTTTTATTACGAACACTGTTAATGTAATAATAACTTTTAAACTTATGTTCAAAATTTTAAATAAAAAACTAAAATATTTTCTTTTAATTATTTTACTCACGTTTTATTGAGCAGAGGTATTGTAATAAGCAAAGGGACCACAACTGAATAATTGGTGTTTCGTAACAATTTAATAATGAATTGAATAAATGAAGAGAACTTCTACTAAATAATTCTTCTTTAGGTAGTTCCCAATTTAATACAAAATTCAACTAAAAATAAAACACAATTTTAAAAGATCTAAATTATATTGCCTTACGATCTCATCTAAAATAGATTTTAATTCTTCTAAGTTTTTCCAAAGATTAATATCAGAACATAAATTGATTAAAATTCCTGAATAAAAAAAACTAGATATAGGTTCTTTTGATTTAATAAATTGCCTAATAAAAAAATAAAAATTATTAGAATATTAAATTTGAATAATTCAATAAAAATATATGACCTTAATTTCAATATTAATTCGTTATTCATTAAATATATTCTCAAATTAGGAACTTCGGCCAGGTTATTTAGGAAAATTAGAACTGATGTGATAATTTCGATATCATCTTTGAAATTCTTCATAAACAATTAATTAATTCCAATAAAATTAAATTTATCTTACATTTAATATTTCAATATAAGTTTCTATTCCACAGGATTTTATAAATAATTCGCATATTTTTGGCAATTCAATCGTTAAATTCACGATTATAACTAAAGTAAATTTTAGATAATATTTGTTAACTTCAGAATTGTTTTTCCATTGTAAAACAATTCCAATAAGTGTTTCGAAAAAGGGAAGGCTTGATGCTATTTGAAATCTTTCTTCCTTAGATACATTTAATAAAGCTTGGCTGCAAACACATGCTGTAAGTGTATTGGTATTTACTTCATTGATTTGAGTTAATGAGTTCAACAATAGTCGTGTGCAAAGAGGATAATCAAAATCAATTTCTTCTATTAAACAATACTCTAAAAACAAAACTGTATTATTTATAATGATTGGATTTTTCGAAAATATTTGCATCATTTCCAATGTAATGTTAATTATAGATTTCAATGTTTTGGGTTTATTTGTGATATCAATTTTATCCCTCATAGAAAAAAGACATCTTATCGAAGCGATGCATATATCAATTTCTTTGATATAGACTATTATTAAATCGATAATACATTCAATTAAATCAGGATGAAACTCATCCCATATTTCAGTGTACTCATACAAACGATTTAAAGTATTATATATAAAAGAATGATTATTTGAATATTCTTTCAATGATAATATAATTTGGTTCTTAAATCGCTTACAAATTGTATTTGTTGTTATATTAAATGTTTTAAAAGGAAATTTGTATAATTTTTTTTCGGCATAGCTTCGGAAATTATCTTTAAATATATAAGAAATAGCGTCTGCAGACACAGCGATAGCATAATTAACACGATTTTTATGATTCTCTAATGTATGTATTGAAGAAAAAATAAAGTTATTTAGTAATTTCGGTGATTTATGATAAGATTCACCATTATTTTCATCATCATATTTTCCACAAAAATAAATGTGTCCATCATTCGTTAAAAAATATGTATTATAAAATGATAGACAGACAGTCAATAAATTTGATATATTGATTAATTTTGGTTCGAAAACATTTGAACCAACATCAATTTCATGTCCTAAATTACAAAATTCATTATGCCCCCAACTATAAACAATTCCGTCGTATGTCAGTGCAAATGAACTCCATCTTGAGGTACAAACAGTTTTGATTTTAATATTTTTAAAATACTTTAATCGAATTGGTTTAGTTATATTGTTCTTGGAGTTTTTTCCACAACCAATTTGTCCAAATTTGTTTTCACCCCAACCATAAACATTTCCTTGTAATGTTAGAACAAGAGAATGTCTAGCACCACAACTAACTTGTACAACTTTTTCATTTTCAAAATAAATCAAATCGGCTCTTAATAATTTATCACTGAAAAAACCACGACCCAATTGTCCATCATGATTAGCTCCCCACCCATATATTTGATGACCAGAATTCATGGCTAAAACAAATGTATATCCAATATAAAATTCTTGAATATTTTTTTGATATAATTCAATTATTTCTTCTGGACATATAATTGGGTTTTTATTCCCAAAACCACAACAACCAAATTGATTTGAACCATATGCAAAAACTCTATCTTCTGATGTAATAAATAATACATTATATCCTTTTAAATCATGAAAAATATGTAGTGTTCTTATTTCATGTTTTATATTTTCATCAATTTTTGTACAAATTTCGAATTTATCACAAATACGAAAAATTATATCACCTGATTAGAAATGGAACAATTAGTTTAACAACATAATTAAAATCAAGTCATGTAATTTATAATGTCTTTCGTTTAAACCTTTTATTTTGAATAGACCTTATTTTTTAGAAATAATAAACTATTAATTCAAGTATTATTAAATTAAAAAGTTTTGTTAATTTTATAAAAACAATAGCTATTTTAATTCTCTAATAAGAACTAAATATGGGAAAAATTCATTTATCATTAATCGAATATAGTAATGTATAACTTAATACAGTAAACTCTGTCTGTTATGAAGGGACAGATGCCAGTAGAATTTATTTACATCACATAAGTGTTCATTACATACGATATATAATAGCTAAAATTTAAAAGTATGGCGATCCATATACTAGTAATTAATCGAATAATGTTCATAATACACAGAGATTCATAACACTTAACTTTATAAGAGATAGAGTATACTGTAATTCATAGCAATATCTTAATTTTATTCAATTCATATTAGTCAAATTATTTTGTAAATAATTTGTTCTATTCATTGATTATCATGGTTAGTTATTTACTTAAAATTATAATTTACCTTTATTTACAATTGTCGTTATAATATTTTTCATTATTTTGGAAACAAATATGTTCTCTATAAATTTTTTTAAATTTTCTTCAAAATGATAATTTTTAAACCCATCTAACAAATTATTGCTTGCATTTAGAATTTCCAAACATTTGGGCCTCTCTTCAGGATTTTTAGAAACCATTTTTAATTTCATTTCCATAAAAATTTTAAAGCAGTACATTTGAAATTTAGAATAATTTTCAGAAATATTTTTTCTAAAAATGAGAGATATTAAAGTTATATTTAAATAAAATTTTATAAAAAAATATTTTAAAATTTTTAAATATTTAAATTTAACAATCAATTTTAACGATACATATTATTCAATAAATATATCTAAGTTCTAATTGCAAATTAATAAAACTTATATTTAAATTATATAAAATCGAAAAAATATCTATTTAAAGTTTTCCTAATTTTAACTTTGATAATTTTGAATGAAATAATAGATTTTAAAACGGTTTTAAAAAAATTTATCTAGATTTTTTAGGAGTTTTTAGATTATATATAATATTAATTAAAATGTATTTTAATTAGGATAAAATATTTATTCTTTAAAATAAATTCAATCAAGTCTTTAAATGAATTAATAACTTAAATTGATAAGATTGAAAATTTTTTTTATAAGATTAGTAAAAAAATATTTCTATTTAAATTAACATCAAAATTGTTGAAATCGGCTAACAAATAAAAGTGCTAAACATATTATAACTCTAATATATTGCAAATAAAATTTTATAAATTCTTATTATTCTAGATCAGTTTAATGAAAACTGCTTGAAAATCCATTAAGCCATTCAAGAATTAAAATGGTTTAAGCGATCTTAAATAGTTTTTTCCTCCACTTTTTGTAGTGGCAATTATTAAAGATTTTTCTTAATAACAATATAAAACAGCGAAGAGCCTTTAGTACACTTTTTAGTACAATTTTAGTACGTATGATATATGACATTTGCAAAGGCATTAGAGCTACTTATATATAACATTCATTTTGACTCACTTCTGATAATTAATTGTAAACAAACTATGCAATAAAACTATTTGAAAAGGGTTTCACCTTCCTAAAAATATGTAATGATTTATATGAACACTATTCTTGGTTAATGAATGAATATGGTCGGTTCATACAGTAAGTATAATAATTTATTTTCACTCCCTTTGTACTAATGGCCCTTCGCTGATATAAAAGGATTATTGAATATTTTAGTTAAAATATACTTTAATCAGATGTTGCAAAATAATTTCTTCATAAATTAATCAAAAATACACAATAAGAATAATTATAGCATAAAAAAATATCAAAACCTTCTTATTATTTTTATATATAAAGTCGAGCACATGACTATGTGCATCAGCAAAACCTTGATAACTTTTGAATCCATCATTAGATTTTCAAGCGGTTTTCACAAAAAGGTTCTAAAATAAATGTTTTTTTATGAAATAAATAACATTTTTAAGTTGATATGAATAAATATATTTATATCTTTATTTTTTAAAATTTGAAAAAATCAATTTAATTATTCAAATTTGAAGCCTTATAGTTACTTTATTTTAAGTTTAATTAAAAAATGCCTAGCAACAAAATTGTTTCATTTAAGTTCCTTTATTTAATTATCATTTTATAATTTGGATTCCATCTGGTTCAGATTTTTATAATGTTACACATTTTTGCAAAATTCCTAAATTTTCAAATTAAAGTAAGTTTATTATTTCTCAGCCGATTTTTTATCTTGGTGTCATTTTAAAAAGAATCTAGTTTTATCTATGGACATTATGAAAATTCGACAAGAATGAAAATAATTAAGGTAAATTTCTTGAAAAACCACATTTTTTACCATCAAAAAATTATATTATCTTAAAAAAAATATTTTGTGTAACTTGTATAAAAAAGCCAACTATACTTGATAATTTTAGTGAAAACCGCTTTTGAATATAACAATTTATTCCAAAGTTATTAAAGTTTTTCCAACGTTTATAGTTATGTCTTCTAATTTATATTCGAATTATTGATATTAATCAATTGTTTATATTAGATATTTTTACTATTAATATCTAAGTTATTGATATCGTTATAATCGTTATGATTATTCTTGATATTATGAATAATTTTGATATCGATATTATAATTAATACATTATACAGTGATGCTATTTTTAACTTGTCGGGTGAATTTGGCTAATATCTCCTATAATATATAAGTGAATCAAATTATTTTTTAAATCCAAATATGGTTTTGCCCAGATTTTTTAAAATTGGAAAATATTTAAATTATCTTGTATAATTTTCAATAAATTTAATATTATTTATTATGTATCATATTTGAAAGGGTTTAAAATGTATTGATTTAATTCTACAATATTAGTAAACTAGATAAAAACTGAGTCGATACGTGTTTTTTTCTATCTCAATATTTGAAATAATTTTGAGAAAATTAGCTTGTAAATTTAAAATTTTTAAAAATTCGAATTGATCTTGTTCAGAGGCTTCTTAATTTTTTTGTTATTTTTTTATTTTTATACATATATATTATGTATATTATTAAAATCGATATTATTTGTATAATCGATATAATTATTAATAATATTTTTGACATTATCGTATTTTTTTATACGAATTTTATTTATAATAATGATGAAATTAATATCATTAATAAATTTTTTATATTGAAATAAATAATATTTTTTGATTATTAATTTTTGTAAACCGTATATTTCATAGTAATATTTCATAATGTGCTACCAATTTGCAAACAAAATAATAAATATCATATCTGTCTTTAAAATATAATTTGATAAAATAAATATTTATTTAGATTATTAACCTATTCATTTTGTTCAGATAAGATCAATATAAAAAAATTTAATTTAAGCTTATTTAATATTATTTAAAATTGATTGTTGATGTCAAGTAAATTAATCTTTATTACTTATGAATTAAAAGTAAATAAATCTAAAAAATAAGGAATATTTAAAACTTACCTTTCTTCAAAACCTTTTGTAATTTTGAAAATATCGTTTGCAATTATTCCAAGACTATAAATATCACATTTTGTATTGTAATTACTAAAACCACTGCTATCGTAGTCATTTATTTCTGGTGCAATATAAATATGAGTTCCGATGGCTCCAGTGTTTATTGAGTCCTCCATCAATTTTGATAATCCAAAGTCACATAATTTTATAAATCTGCCATCTCTTCCATCACTGATCAAAACATTTTCAGGTTTGAGATCTCTGTGAAGGATAGGAGGCGTTAAATTGTGTAAATGGTTAACACATTCTATTAGTTCTATAAATATTTGAATTTGAATCATATATTGAATTATTCGATAATCTTCATTTAACACATCGATTGAGATAATAAATTGTTTCAAATTTTGTGAACACAATTCCATCTGAATATAAAAGTAATTCCTAAGACTTCCATCAATAATTTTCCCTTCTGTCCAAGATTTGATAAATTTTACAACGAATTTATCTTTTAATTCACACATAATTTCAATTTCCTTTAATAAGTCTTTGAAATTATCTGAAAAATTATATAAAAATTATTTTATTTAATATAAAGTATTATAATTATATTTGTCTCACCTGTAATTTCAATCCTTTTTATCGCATAATCATTTTGAGAAGATTTATCTTTCACATGAAATACTTTTCCAAAACTACCACTTCCTAACAGTTTTATATTTTCAAACATGTTTTCAAACAATTTATTGCAAATAATATTTATATATTTAGATAAAAGAGTTTCTTTTTTATCTTGTAAATTATTAAGCTTTATTTTATAATTCATAAGATATCCATCATTTGTCACATGAATGGTTTCATTAATAAAATGATTTTCATAGAGATTGTATTCAAATATATTCGAATGATTAAATTTTTTTAAGTTAAGATTGTTATCACGTATAAATATTGAAGATTCTTTTTCTATTAAATATTCTTCTTTATATGAAAAAATGTCTTGAACCTTTTTGTAAAGAATTTTACCTATTTTATCGGTAAAATCATAATATCCACATTCATTACTACTTTTTAAAAATCCAAGATATAAATATTTTAAAGAATCATATTCTTCAAATACATTACAAATAAGGACAGATTTCTTGATGTTCTTCAAATTAATTCGTTTGGGTTTATTAAAATTTTTCAAATTAAATAAATCTATTAACCCCCATATAAAAACTTTCCCATCTGTTGTAACTGCACAAGATGTTTCCCAGTGGCAATTTATTTCTTTTATCTTTATTCTTCGCCAAAAATCAAATCTTATTTTATATGGCTCAATTATTATTTCTTGTTTAAGACTAGTTCCTGTTTGTCCAAATTCATTTTTACCCCATCCATAGACATCGCCTTCATTAGAAAGGGCTAAACAATGTGATACACCACAACATATTTGTAGAATATTCTTATTTTTAAAGAAATCAATATTATTTGGTTTGAAGAATTCTTCACTTGGTGGACCTCTAACTAATTGTCCATATTCGTTACAACCCCATCCAAATATTTCATTTTTATCATTTCTTCCAAAAATACAGTAATTATAAAATCCACTGAAAAATTCTTCAATATTTTGGTCACATAATCCTTCAATTAAAGTATATTCATTTATTTTATTATTATGCCCTAATCCTAAGCATCCAAAATGATTATTACCAAAACCATATACTTTGTTGTCATTGGTTACAAAAATAGCCGAGTATTGTATAGAAGTGTATTTATCCATTTGGTGGTAGAATTTAATGTTTTTGTCAATATTATAAAAAAATATATTTGATATTTCAAATTTTTTCAACGATATATATTTTTCAATTAATTTTAAATTTTGGGTCAAAAATTGTTCATAATTAGCATAGATCATAGAAAATGATTCAAATATAATTTCAGATGAATTAGAATATAAATTTAAATTTACTTTTTTCATATAAATTCCGTCATTTATAATATGAATTGTTTGATTAGTTGATTGATGTTCAAATAAGCATAAGTCGAAAAAATTTTTGTATTCACTAATTGAAACCCTTTTAAAGTAAATATCCAAATAATATAATTTAAACATTGCCTCTATAAAATATCTTCCATTAAGAAAAAATATATTGTTCTCTGAATTTTTAAAAAATTTTCTGAATTTGTTTATAACATTTCCGTTGAAACCAAAAGAATTGTCACAATATAAAATAAATATGATGTCATCTGATCCAAAAACTAACTTCGAAACATAACTGAATTTCATATTATGAGTTTTGCTTAAAATGTGGGCACAATTATCAATGGTAATCATCACTAAATTGTCTTCATCACAATGAATATATTTTATTTTTTCATTAATTTCGTATTTGTTATTAAACAAAGTTGGAGATATATTATCAAGATTGGACTGACCTTCATTATTTTCAACCCATCCATAGACATGTCCTTCATTGGTGAGGGCTAAACAATAAAATTTTCCACATGACAAGTCAATTATATTCTTATTATTGAAAAAAGAAAATTCTTGAACTTTTGAATTAATAAAATAATTTTCTGGTAGTTCATTGTTAGGATTTTCTACCTTTAAAGGTTCAACACCATAAATCTTTTTAAAACTTCGAAAATAAATAAAAATATTTGAATTTGAATAATAAAAATCTTGAATTTTTTTATCACATAATTCATTGATTAAAATAAATTCTTTTTTAACTTTAGCTTCGTTATAACCTAATACTTTATTTAAACTTTGTCCAAAAGCATAGATTTTATCATCATATGTAGCAAAAATTGCAAACTCATTATCAAAATATTTTTCAACACAGAAAAATTTTATATTATTTTTAATATTTTCAGACAAATTAGTAAAAATTTTAAACTCATTAACAAAAGACGACATATTAATTATATTTATTTTTATATAAATATATGTGAAGATTTTATTTTAATAATTAAATAAACTTTAATTTAAAGAAGTAAAATAATTTCAAACTAATATGATATAACAAAGACTTTATTTTACTAATAATAAAAGTGAAAATTGTTGCACTTTATATACAATATTTTAAGTATTTAACTGACGTAATAAATACCAATTATTTCTATTTTTTAGGAAATATATAATAATAATATATAAGAATCATAAATATATCTTAAGTTTAGATCCGGATATTAATCCGAATATAAACTTTATATTTATTGTTTTATGGGGAAATAAACTTCATTTAAGTAGAGGCAGCCATATGACCCATATCATTACATACCATGATTCAAATAAGTTCCAAAATGTCATAATGTACTCATTTTAATTTATTACCAATAAAAAGAATAAAATATGTTTGTAAAATAATAAAACCCATGATTACTATTTTATTTAAGAAGAATAGATACTTTGAAATTTATATTATGATAAAAATTTTATTACTTTATTGTTTTATCAATGAAATTTATTAAATAAAATTAAATATCATAAAAATAATTTTCAATAAGTAATAAATAATAAAAATTGTTTCATAAAAATTTATTTAATAGATAAATACCAAAGTATTTTTATTAGTCAAATATGTTTTTGATAAAAATAAACTCTTCATCATTGATTAAATCTTTTATTGATATAAATTTTAGTATATTTTTTTAATTAATAGTTTGCTATAAAAAAGAAATTAAATAAAGTTCAATTATTGAATATTATATTAAAAAACCAGATAAATATTAAAGTTTATTTCAATTTAATTAAATTGTTTATAAAATGTTTATGACATCAATCCTTAACAAATAATCTATTGTTCACTTTTATATCACTTATAAATCATTATTTTATGAAAATTAATGTTCGAGAACTGAATTAAACAATTAGTTTAAACTTTTAAACATATTTTTAATTATTTTTAGTTAATATAATTAAGTGAATTAATTAAAAACAAGAATCTAAACAAGATAAACCACATTTTGAATAATGTTAGTTCATCCTGACCTAAATCGTGAACCTATTAAAAATGTTTATTGACTTTTATTTAAAACTCATTTATAGAAAAATATTTCTAAATAAGTCTTTATTTATTGAATATCTATTATATTATAATTTTTATATATTTCTATTTAAGTGTTTATTGATTTATTTCATAAATGATTTTGAAATTAGAATTTATTTATAAGATTTTACACATTTACTTAGTGCTATTAATTTATATAATTTTCTTTCAATTAGCTTTATTACTATTTATTTCTTATTCGTTTATAATAGTTATCATTTTACTAATGATAAGAAAACTATGTCCTGGATTAATATTATGTATCTTATTAAAGCAAATGTTGATTTAGAACAAGTAGCATTTTTTGAAATTCATCAAAGTCAGTTTGAATTTTTCTAATTTGTGCAAAATTATTTTATGAACTTCTAGGATATCTTGCTATATTCAAGAGTTAGTATTTTTGAATCTACTTGGTCTTTATTTATATAATTTTCATTGTAAATTATCATTGTTATTTAAAATAATAAATGAATAGAAATTAATAAAATAAATAAAAACATTTATTGTAATATATTAAAATAATGTAATTTAGCAAAATAATTTTAAATATATCGAGTTCAAATTTTTAAAAAGTAAATTAAATTATTGTTATTATATTTATTTTTGGAGCAATTCTTAACATTTTTTTCTTAATCAAATTTTATACAATCGAGGCATTTCTCATATCATTAATATTACAAATTATAACACTAACTACTCTTATAAAGATAAGATATATGGGTGCAGTTAATATATTGTCTCTAATTTTCTCCGCTAATTTTATTATTTTATGTTTATATAACGTCAATAAAAAAACTGATGACATTTATAATAAAAAATATTCATTTATAGATATTAATAAAAATATAATACCATTTATTTTCGGTCACAACTCTTTCGTTAAATATTTAAATCTTTACTTGCAACATTTCGGAGGAAGACTTTTTTTTATTGGAAAATTAACATGCACTCCAATGATCTTGATATTTTATATGAGTTATTTTTTGAGGACCTTATTATAGAAACAAAGTTCATGTTATCAATTCTTACATTTGTTTGAATATTAGATCTTTTTGGATTAATATTTTATTTTGCAAGGGCATCACAAATAATAGACAAAAATACTAAGACTGGCCAAAATTCAGTGGATACTAAAAGCCTGACCATATTATATCAGAATTAAACTTAAATTAATGATATATTTTGAAAGATTAAATATTAATAATAGTCGAAGAATTGGACTAACAATGGGATCTTTTGCTGTAATCACAATGAGTGTTTTTGCCCAGGTACATATTATATTATAATTTTAATTAAAAATCTAATACCTTTTATCGTCCGATATATTCGTTATTTTATTTTAGTCAACAAAAAGAGTGTCTCACCCCTTGAAGTTGGTAAATGGAAAGCATATAAAAGTACGCCCTTATGCATAACACTCATAGAGAAT